>JAZHYW010025768.1:0-19835 GCA_037355805.1 Ixodes ricinus | reverse complement strand
CACCAGACCCAGGAATTCTCGGAGCTTGCGCAGGGACGTTGGTCGCGGGAACTCGCGAATCACCTTTACCTTGTCTTCCAGCGGCTGGATTCCTAGCTGGGTGATGCGATGGCCAAGGAATTCTAAACTATCCACTCCGAAGACGCACTTAGTAGGGTTAAGGACAAGGCCGAATTCCTGTAGCCGGTCGAATAAAACTCTGAGGTGTTGCTCGTGCTCGTCTGGTGTGGCACTAGCTACAAGCAGGTCGTCCAAGTAAGCGAAAACAAAAGACAGACCTCGCGTGACCTCGTCAATAAATCGCTGGAACGTCTGAGCAGCGTTTCGCAAACCGAAGGGCATACGGACGTACTCAAACAGTCCGAACGGTGTAGTGATGGCCGTTTTTACTATGTCTGCCGGTTCCACAGGAATTTGGTGATACGCTTTTACCAAGTCGATTTTGCTGTAGATGGATGTACCTGTTAGATTTTCTGAGAAGCTCTGGATATGCGGCAGGGGGTAGCGATCGGGAACTGTGCAGGCGTTCAGCGCTCTATAGTCTCCGCACGGTCGCCAGTCGTTGGGGTCTTTTTAGGGACCATGTGCAGAGGTGATGCCCAATTGCTCGCTGAGGGTCGTACGATGCCCAGCTGCAACATATGGTCAAACTCACGACGTGCGATGGCGAGGCGCTCGCCGGCAAGCCGACGAGGGCGTGCGGAGACGGGTGGGCCGGTAGTTATGATGTGGTGCGTGACTCCGTGCTTGGCAGGGAGTTCAAGGTTGTTGGGTCTTGTGAGTGTGGGGTATTCAGTGAGGATGGCTTCATAGCACGATGTGGCTGGAAGTGGTTGCAGCGAAGTCACCGTGAAGTTCGAAAGGATGCCTTGCACTGACAATGATGTCGTCGAATCCGTGAGTCGCCGGGCTTGAAGGTTCACACTCAAACCAAAATGTGAGAGGAAGTCTGCTCCTAATATTGGTTGTCGCAAGTCGGCTACGATGAAAACCCATCGAAATGTTCGACGCAGTCCGATTTCGATGGTGAGGGATCGTTGCCCGTACGTCTTGATCGCAGAGCTGTTGACGGCACGCAGGGGAGGTGAAGGCGCCTGCTGCTGGAGGCGGTCGTTGCGTGACGCTGGTAAGATGCTAACTTCAGCTCCAGTGTCAACAAGGAAACGGTGCCCTGCGATTCGGTCGACGACAAAGAACAAGCGGCTTGTTGTGTGGCCTTGGTCACCCGCCGCTGCTAGTGCTGGGCCTCGGCGTTTCCCGACCACGAGCAAGGTCTCGTGCACCGTGTGGCTCGCTCACCGAAGCGGCGATGGTACCAGCAGTGCTGGTCAGAACGCGAATCTCGTGGGGACGCAGACCTGTAACGGGAGGGAGTGCGTAGCGGGGACCGCGATTGTCGCGCTAGAGTTGTTTGGGATTGACCCATGGCAGCAATGGCGTTCGTGAGCTGCTCCAGTTGGGTTTCTATGTTCAAAGCCCGTGTTTCCCAGGCTGTTGGCTGCGGTGTTGCGATAGCACTCACGGTCTGCGAGGAATATTCCGCGGTGCGGTCGGCAAGCACTGCCAGGCGGTCTAGGGGCATGTCGTCCGCAGCGGCCAGGATCATGCGCATGCCTTGAGGAAGCTTCTGGAGGAACAGCTCCCGCAGTATGGAACCTTGTGCTTCTGAAGCTTGCGGTCCCAACAGCTGCTTCATCCTGTGTAGAAGTTGCGTTGGGCGACGATCGCCCAGTTCTTCGGCGGTGAGGAGCTGTTGGATGCGGGAGCTCTCTGATGTCATTGTCCTGGCGAGAAGTATTGTCTTCAGATGGTCGTAGGCATCTTCTCGTGGCGGTAGGGCCAACACGTCGTCGAGCTGGTCTGCCACCTCCGCTGGTAAAGAGGCGACGACGTGGTAGTAGCGCGCCATTTGCGTTGTGATCCTTCTCAGGTGGAAACGGGCCTCGACCTGGGTAAACCAGACCTGCGGGTTCTTAGGCCAGAACGTTGGTAGACGAACCTCGATCGCAGCGAGAGCGGAGTCACCAGAGGTTGCTGTCACGTCACCGTCGGAAGAAGCGTTGCCTTGATCCATGTTTACCTTGGATCCGGCGTCCGAGGTGTGAAAGTGACGCTGTTCAAGATTCCGGGTCACCAGTTTGTCGGAAAAACGTCAGGCGACTCCGATGTCTCGGATGGAATGTCTTTAATCACGCGCGCTCGCGACCACACCAGCGTTTGTGCATGGCGATGGTGCTGCGAGCTAAAAGAAAAGAAAATTAAAAGAAAACAACGAAGTGTCTAGCACGGGGCCCCTACAAGGAGTATTCCGTGGGTAGTGCTTCTCCTTGGAAGCGGCCGACGGGAGTCGGACCAGCTAAGCTCTTTCCCAGAGGAAGCTCAACGTTTGGGAATGGCAAGGCGACGATTATTCCCACACTCGAATCCTATAATGGGGTGGGGAACAGTTCCAAGCGGCTGCAAATTAGCCGCTGGACGATCCCTAGATTGTTTCCCAGCAGACAGCCGGCACCGTTTAATTCTCTCGCCACCGTGACGGATAAGCACCCGGAAGGCCAGAAACACACATTGTCGCATTCCAGCACCTCGGCTCCAGCCGCAGGTAGAGGTCAGAAGGGTTGACACGTGAGGGAGAGGAGTCCTTGGGCGGCGCTTCCCCTGAAGCGACCGACGCCAGACAGACCACCCAGGCCCCAAGCGTTCGGTTAAGCCTGGGATAATCCATCCCCCAAAGTTTCCCTTAACGACAGGGAAAATGATTCAACGAGCTTCCCACGCACTCACAAACATAGGGAGATGGGGACGGGTCCGACGGGTCATAACAGCACCTCCGCCGCCCGAAGTCCATCCTGAGGTGGAGTTGGTCAGCAGCCGCTCGGCCGAAGGTCGCTCAGTCGATGACGCTGGGATCCCTTGGGTCGGTCTCAAGAACACATGGGAGTTTTAGCAGGTCGTTTCCACACGAACGGTTCGCCCTCCAACGCATCGGCGACGCCACTGCGCATGCGCGCGCGAGTCGTTCGGGACGTCGGGAGGCTCTTCTCGTTCGTTTCTCCCATTCCGGCCGCTGGAGTCGTCACCGCAACGCAGCCAGCACCGTTCACGACTCGGGTAAAAACAAAGATGGCGGTCGGTTCGGCGACTGCCTTCGCCGACCCAGCCGAGCGTTAGGCTTAGGACAGCGGGAGGAGATTTGCCGTCCTGTTAGTCTGCTTCATTTGAGAGGTTGAACCAAATCATTTCGAGGACTGCTCACAATGGTAAGCGATCGTGAATGCTGTAAACAACGCATGCTAGTAAATTTTTGCGATCTGCGGGCAGACTAGCTGCCGTGGCGACCGCGAGCAGACGAAATGATTTGGTTCGACGGCACACAACGTGAACGATCGTTCAAGTTCAGGATGACGGAGACACACCACATACCTTTACGGTCGTTTAGATACTTTTTACTCCATCTAGCTTCGCAGTTCTTGAAATTCCGACCGGCAAATGTTGCATCGGCCGTCTTGTTTACATCAGTCGCACGCCGGAAACACGAGCCGCCACCCGCCACCACGGTGTCCGCCACGGATTTACACGTTGCAGAATGTTTCACATGCTCACTAGAAGATGGCGCCACCGTTAAGCCCTATCATCATCATCGTTTACACGGTCGCGCAACTTTCACGATTCGCTAAAGTATGTCAAATTTCACGTACGGTTTCACGGAACGGACCAGCTGTACCGTTCGTGATTTCGGAACCGTGTGCTTGAAAAACGACTTGCTAAAACTCCCTATTGATGGCCAAGACTCCCGTTGTCGACAACCTCAAACCACCCAGTATGCAAGTGCCCAACCCATCCCCCGAGACACACCAGGCATAACACCAAAACTTTCTTAACAAAAGCAAAGCAAATATTCAACATTGCCAAGCGGAGAGCAAGTCGTCAGCTTCTTGAGCAGGGGTTACGGTGACGTCAGAACGACGCCAAGTTCTGATTGGCTTTGATTGTGGGATAGTCGGCAGATCTCAGAACAAGCTGCCTTGAGGTCTACCCACTATCTTTCAATCAGAGCTAGGCATTCTGACGTCACCACAAGCCCTGCAAAAGAAGCAGACGAGGTTGCGCTCCGTATTGCTTGGAACTGAACGGAGAACAAAAGCAATCAACTCGGACTCTCGTGAAAAGAAACCCCAAAATAACTAACGCAAATGCACAGCCAACACTCAAACAAACAAGGAACACTCATTAAAACGTAATATTAACGCTTCACTAACAATCTTGTCGGTGCACAAATAGGCTTTCCGCATAAGAGGGAAATCTATTACATTGATTCCATCAGCCTAGGAGCAGCGGCTCAAGCTGTCGGCGTTTGTCATCGCTTGTACTTAATGTCAAACGAATACTGTTGCAGCGAGAGGCTCTACCGGAGCAGACGACCCTTTTTGGGCGACATGTTCCTTAGCCAGATGAGAGCACAGTGGTCTGTCTCAATGGTAATTCTCGTCCCGGCAACGTAGCAGGCCAGCTTCAGCACCGCCCAGACCAAACAGGCACATTCCTTCATCTGTAGACGCTATAAGCTTCTTCCCGGGTCGTGAGTTTGCGACTCGCGTTCATGATCGGGTGCTTCTAGTTGTTACAATCCATCTGGCTCAATACCACACCCATTCCGCGGTCGCTCGCGTCGCATTGAATGACAACGGCCCTTTCGTAATCGGGCGCTCTCGAGAATTGCCTCCGCATCAACACGCCTTTCAAGGTGCCGAAGGCCTGCTATTTCTGGTCATTCCAAAGAACGTGCAGCGGTTTCGTCTTTCGGAGCGCGTCAGTCAGCGGACATGGCTATTTCAGAGTAATTAGCGATAGAGCGCTGGTAGTAGCCGGTTAGGCCGAGAAAGGCACGAACTGCCGTCTTTGTGAGCGGACGCGGGTACTCTTCGATAGCGGCAACTTTTAGCTCGGAGGGTCTTCTACGTCCGCGATCAATCTCGTGACCAAGGTGTGTTACCTCTGCTCTAGTTGACTGACACTTCTTGGCTCTCACTGTGAGGTCGGCGCGGCGTATCCTTCCTAGGACACTTCTAAGATGCGCCACGTGTTCCTCCCAGGTTCGAGAGAACACCGCGACATCTTCAAGGTAGGCAACGCGAAGTCCTCACATCCGCCGAAGTACCTTATCCATCAGGCCCCAAAAGCAGAACGGCGCGTTTTTGCTCAACACTAGTGACCGAAATGTACCCAAAGGAAATATAAACGCTGCGTAGCGACTACTAGCACGCTCGGTGTGGGGTACTTCACCGAGCGATTTGGTCAGGGCTAGCCCCTGACCAAATCCTAGGTGGAAATGAATTGGGCCGAGCTCACCGTCTCGAGCCTCTCCTCGATGTTCGGAATTGGATAGGTCTGATCTCGCTCGATTGAGTTGAGTTTCCTGTAATTAAAACAGGGACTTGGGTCTTTTCCCGGCACTTCAATTAAGATCAATGGAGACGTGTAGTCGGTCTCCCCGGGTTCAATTACATCCAGTTCTAACATGTGCCGAACAACGTCTTTCATTATCTCGCGCTGTCGCGGGGAGACTCTGTAGGGCTTCGACCTCACCGGCGTGTCCGACGTTAACTCAATATACCCAGAATTCCAAGACAAGAGCGCGCCAACACCACTTGCGCCATCTATCGGCAGCGGTGGTGGGACGGCGCGTAAATTAATGGGACGAACTAGATTTTATTTTTTATTTCACGAAATTCTAAGCAGCGCATTATTTTGCTCTTAGCGAACTTTTTTATATGTGTACACTTTTTGTTCATTGTGCTAAATTTAAAGGCTCTATGCCTAAGATACATAAAACCAACTGGCAATCGAAAAGAAAAAAAGAAAAGCATTATCCCTATGGGAGTACGGCGATATACAAATAAATATTTAAGTACAAGCTCAATTTACAAACTAACCACTCCGTATCTCGAGTTGCTCTCTACGGTCTCTACAAGCTCCAGTTCTCCAGCTACATCTTGGTACTATTTTCTACGCGATCTGTCATATCTACAAAGTGCCCTGATCATTAAAAGACCAAAAATATGTGCAAATAAAGTATTAATATTATTAAAAGGAGCGGCTCTACATATGAATAGAGCGATGTCACCAAGCGAACTGCAAAGCGCGCGCATTCCGGAAATGGTGCCGCCGCCATGCTACTTGTAGTCCTCCTTTTCCGGCTTCCCGGCTACATAGGACTGCGCGTACATCATCATAGATTATCGTTTGGCATGCCCCGGTATCGGCTTGGTTCTCTTGGATGTCTGCACTTCATAATATTGTGTTTCTTGTGATGCCTTAGTTTGTCAGCAAGCGCAGAAAAAACAGTTCCAGTTGTCATTTCGCTTTAGAATCGCTTTATCGTCTGCTTCGTCGTCGTCTGCTTCTTCGTCTTCGTGAACGCGTGAGCCCACTGCCGTCCACACGGTGGTCCCACTGCGGCCGCGGAAGAAAACAACGACGCCACTACTCGAGCATTCCGGCTGCTCGGACGTCTCAATTAACATGGAAACAAGTGAACGTCTAGTGCAATGGCAAAGAACAAGAACATTTGAGAGACCATCGGCTCGGTGTAGCACCGCGGAACGGCGTCGAATGTGTTGATGAAAAACTGAGCTTGGTAGTGCTCAGTCTTGTGCATAACGTTTAATCAACAATGAAGTAAGAGGAGCTAAATAGGCTTTCTCGGTGTGCAATAGTTTTCTATAAGTTGTTTCATTCTGGTTGGCAGCCTGTGCGACAGGGTACAGATGAACTGCGGGAAATGCCTGCACACAAAGAAGAAATTATTGCAGAAAGGCCATGCCTGACGCGCCGTAATAATTGGCATCTCTCAAAAAGAAGCAACCATGCCAGATACCTGAAAGCGTGGGGTGGAGATGATTTTTCGTGTACAGTTTCTATTCATTTTTATTTTGTTTGCGCAAGCTCCGGACGCTAACAGTCGCCCGACGGGGAAGCTTTTTTCTGCGGTCTCGTTTGGTGTTAATGCAGAACGGATCAGTAACGTCAGCCTAATAGACCACCACAAAATGGATGAGGTTCGTTTGTTACATTTTTGGTGGTAAGTGTTGCACTTTTAAACTGCATTATGTGGTGTTTTCACGTTCGTATTATAAAAGAAAATGAAGACTGCTTTCGAAAAAAGTTGTTTTATTTCAAGTGATGCATATTGGGAATCGCTGTTTATTTTTAGTGATTGTCCTGATCTTTTGAAGCAAAGTTGTGCTTGAAACATGTCGTCGCAATAACGGTTATAACCACCGAAATACATCGAGCAAAAAGTGTATTAAAAACGGCCTCCGCAAAGCAGTGCGGAGGTCGTATTTGAGATAGACCAACGGACAGACCGCATACGGAGCGAATGCTGAGGGAGATTCCAGCTTACGGAACACTTCGGCACGTTCTATGTCTCCTGCCCTGTAATCTTACACATTTTAGCTGACGTGCAATAGGGTGGATATAAATTATGAAGCAAATCGCGAGAACAAATCGTAAAACGCTATTTTTCCTGCCGCTCTGTCCGGCTCTGTTTACCTTTCTTTGCCATGCTTCTTTCTTTCGGGAAGACATCATATCCGAGGCCTTTTTGCCTGGTGCCGTTATTATAGCTCGGTGGCATACGACAGGTGAAGCCACCCATTGAAAACCATGAGTAAACGCCCGGCTAAACGTATCGTGCTAACCCGAAAATTTCCAAACGCCGGGCGTACAATGCGCATTGACGCAGCCGGAAAACTGAGGCGAACTACAGGTACCAGAATGCACCGCGGCAGCAGTGGCGTCGTGCAACTACTGGTGAGATCGGTGCGTTCAGGGCTGTTTAAAGAAGTAAAAAGCTGTTTCTTGCGGATACTAACAAAGTAAATGAACTAATATTATCATTAATAGTACATGATAGATAGATGCGCATTATTCATTCTTAGCACATATTCACCAAACCCCGGCGTTCGAACCTGGGGTTCCTGAGTAAACGATATAAATAACATACGATTTCGTTTTAGGGTGGAGCTAGAATGCTTTGCCGCGAGGTAAGAGCATTCTTCGTAAGAAAGATACGATACTACATCTAATTTCCCAAATCAAGCTAAAGAAATATATAAAAATTACACCATCTTCCCGAGGGGAACCATGGGGTGATGCGGAGCATCGTGTTGGTTCCGAGGAAAGAGTCAGTTGCGTGCTGACGTCGAGAGATGGCGCCACCGACTGCCCTAGCGTAACCCCCTACGCGAGCCTTCGTCGCGGCTCGCGGCAGAGAAACTAAAACGCTCGCCGCTCGCCGTTTATTTTTTTTTTCACACTTCAAGGAGAGGAGACTAGAGGAGGAGAGTTGCGCGTGCGCGCGCGGTGTGAGTAGAAGCGAACGAACGCGCAGTGCACGCAGCTGGTAGAGAGAGAGCGGAGAGAGTAACGCGCAGCTGTTGGAGAGAGGGAAGGAGAGTTGCGCGTGCGTAGTGCGAGTGCGGACTACGACGCCGCGGGACATAGACCTGAGCAAGAGATGCTCCGCATCTAAAAAATCAGTTCAGGTAGCACTGGCGCCAGGCACACAAAAGAAAAATTATTACGCGGATTTCAACCACGCAGTAATAATAATGATTTGTTTTTTAGGTGTACATGGGAATACATTTTGACTTGCCGTTCTTGAAAAGAGTTATTTAAGTATGGCCATAATATAATTATTAAAATTCATCTCAATCATTTGGGCCTAGTCAATACACAAAATGAACAGCGTGTTTTGAGATGCGCTGGGTATCTATGCGATTTTCTAAACCCTTACGTACGCACAATATGTCCGATGGTCACGTGGTTGGGGCACGTGATGTCACAGTGTCGCGTCGTGGTGTCCCATGATGTCACGTCACGTGACACAGTGTAGAGTGGTGACGTCATGTAGTATCTTGACATCGTGATTTTTATGTCACGCAAGGGCGTCAAGTCACGTGATTCGTGTAGTATTGCGTGACGTTGTCACATATTTTGTATCACGTGACGACACTATGCTGAAGAAGTAACATGGTCAGACGTCGCTGATAATCTCACGTGACCATCGTGAGCTAAATTTGGCGGGGCGAAACCTCGCCCGTCAAATTTAGCATTTCTGCAATGCATTCTGTCATTTTTAACTTTGCGGGACCTAGTTCTTTATATTTTCTGGGCGTTTGACGGTTTTTTGAGGCCGTTCTCGTGACAACTTGTCACGCTTTCCAGGTGCGGCGGCGATTACACATATGGAATCGACTGCCTAAACGCGAAACCGCGCGAACCTCGGGAGGTGTTGACTTTCCTTATGTTTTCGGCGAATACGCTCCGCGCGCGTGACACACACATGGTCGCTTTGCATGTCAGCTGCTCTTGCACTACTCGCAACCAGTGGCGTCACGAGGGTCAGCGGCACCCGGGGCGGTAGCCCGCCGTTACACCCCCCCCTCGCTCTCGCGTGGCCCGCCGCGACTCCTCCCCCCCCCCCCCCCCGCTTTCACGTAACCCACCGCGACACCCCCCCCCCCCTCTCGTGGCCCGCTGCGACACCCCCGAGCGCTGCACCCGGGGCGGTCCGCCCCCCCCCTTGTGGCGCCACTGCTCGCAACACAAATCACTATTCGAGCTGTGCAACGATTTTAACGTCGAACGAATTTGCATATTCTATTTTTGACATTATTTATCTTGTCACAAAGGGACAGAAAACACATCTCCTCTTTTAAAATGTTGCGAATCCGCCGCATAATCGCGAGGCAAAACAAAATATTTCCCGATCTGCAGCCGCGAACACCGGCCATGAGAACCACGCGTCGTGACGTCAAAGGGGACTTGTAAAAAAATAGCAAGTTGTGCAGCTATCTTCTTGATAAAAGGCAAGTTTTCTATAAATCTTGTAGTTCCAAAATAAATATTATTACGTCAAAAACCTGGTATCATCGACAAAACTTCAATTATATAGAGTTTCAGTAGCGCCATCTATCCGAGGTCAACAAAAGCTTCAGCTCTATCTGCTACCGTGAGGAGCCGCCAGAAGCCGGACTGTAGTACTGCAGCCGGACGGCCGCAGGGGACGGCCGGACCCCGACGTGCACGTTGGCACTTTCCTCCTTTCGCCATGTTGATCGCGCAGAGCAAGTACATGGTCACGTTGTTCGCGATCGGGTGAGTTCTCGCTGCTCACTGATGGCTCTAGAGAGAGATCTTCACCGGAGCCCCGCGCGTCCCCCTTTGACGTCACAGCGCGCGTCACTCGGAAAATAGTGAAGGAGTTAAAGGTGCCAAAAACCTTAGTCTTTGTCATATTTAAAATAATAACAAAGGCATGCAGGCAAAAGCGTTTTTTTTGTTTTTACTTCAGAAGAGTCAAGAGACCAACTCCCACAAAGCACTGAAATTGTTGCACGCTTTTCGCGCCGGATTGAAGTGACGGATGTGAACATCACCTTTCTTTGTTAATCTATCTGCTTCTACTGCGCGTTAAACGCCTCACCAGCGACAGATGCCATCTTGTTTCGGAAGCCACCGACGTCACGTCAGCGTCGTGTTGCGATTGGTTGCCACTTCGCTGTTCGCGAAAGCGGCTGGGAGAAATCGGTCCCGAGGCGGTTGGTAAAAACGCGCCCCAACCACTCGATCCCAGCCGCTTTGTGATTGAGAACGCGCGGATGCACTTTGCGGTTGCTGATCCGCTTTTAGTGTGAGCGCGCTATTTAAGTTGAGTTTGAAACCCTTGCCCGAGCTAAGTTTGATTTCGGTTTTCGCTTCGTCCCTGTTTTGTCAAAAAATAACGGTTTTGGTCTTGTTTATGGTTCGGTTCGGTTTCAGGATTCGGTTAGACAACCTGATTCAAAGAAAAGTGCCGTAGCTTAAAGGGGCCCTGCATTTATATTTAAGCGTCTACCTTTTTTGCGGTCTCCACATCTCATGGGGTTCGGGCAAGCGAGCGGGCACGGAGACAGTAACTAAATATCAGTGCGTCATATTTTAACCGGACGACGTGGAAACCTCCTTTACCTACGGGGACGACCCGCGATGCCGAAAGCGCGCAAAATGTGGTCTTTAGTCCTGGGCTTATTTAGTACTCGTCAGAGCCGCTAAAAGCTTCTTTTTAGTCGAGATACAAAATATAAGTGGCGCGAACCGTTTCAGTTATTTATAAAAATAGTTTTTGTTAAGTATTTTATATTATATCAGAAAAAAAGATGCAGTTTATAAAGTACGGAAACAAGAAATGACCCGTCGACGTACCCACCACCAAGCGGTGGAAAAGGCGGCGCATACTAGAAAAGATGTAGTGGGATCAGACACCGATAAGCGGCGAGCGTCGAAAGGTCCCGGATGTACGCGACGGCGCTGCGGTCGTATACGGACTCGAGGATCCGATTGGCTCCGAGCGTTCCGAAGGCCTTTGGTGAGAAGGTTTAGCTTGCGGTTTGGTCGTTCGGCGTTATGGCAGCGCGAAGTGGCTCCCGTTCTGAACTGGTCTTTACCCCGTGCTTGCTGTCGTTTGTGGCCAATGAAGTATCATGCCGAATTAGTATTTAATCACGCAGCAAACGCAGTGCGAGCAGACCTGGCTGCCCGCTTCATACAGCCTATCCAGAGCATGCTTTAGTGGCGCCCTCTCGGGCCGTCGACACGGAGTGCGGCAGCTGTGAGCCCTCGCTGAGCTCACTACCCCTCCTCTAGTTCACGGCCACTCAAGCGATCAAGGACGTCATGAAGGGGGTTATTTTTTGCTTGTTTTTGTAATTTTAATTTGGCTTACAACCTTTAAAATAAAGCGAAATTCGAGCAAAGTTTTATTAAGTTTCTGCGTTCTGTGCGCCAGTAAAAACCAGTAAAAAAGTGCTTGCCGGGCCCGTTTAAGAGAGACCGATCCTCTCCGACCCACTAAACATTATCACGTAGCTGTATCTACCTGTTCGTTTACTGACGCTTTTACACCGAAAACCTCTCCGAGATAAGTTAGCGTATATCCCATGTTTCCGTCCGCGCAGCTGCCGAGCTTCCGACGAACAATGAACCTTGTACGCGTATGTGGGCTAAAAATGAGTTCCAATAATAATACCAATGTTGCTCAAAGGATTTTTCTTTTACATTTGGTTTTGGTATTTTTTTAGTTTAACGTAGAGGTTGAGACCCAACGGCCGCTATTAACATTAGCTATGAGGGCGGAAACAAGGTTTGCACCAGCTGGCAGCAGCGTCATACACGTAGTGCAGCATACACTTTCGTTGAATGCTTCTAGTCAGAATGGTGCTCTCGTGGCTCGTTTTTGCGTTGCCCCTGGCTATCCCATTGTCGGCCCCCGCTAGCTGTTCCACCGGCCCCATCGTGTCGACAAGGACTGGAGTCGTGCGCGGTTTCCGCCGGATTGTTCTGGAGGACAAAGTCGTGGAATCTTTCACGGGAATCCCGTACGCCAAGGCCCCCGTGGGCAGGCGGAGGTTCCGGAGGCCGGAGCCCGTGGAGCCCTGGAACGGAACCCTGGACGCCACGCGACTGGCCCCGGCTTGCACGCAGACTTCTATTGTGGACGCGAAGCTCATCAAGTTCCAGGAACCTAAAAAGGGTATGCGGTCACTGAAATCACTGGTTAAGGAGGGCAGTCGACGAGTGAATACCGTGGTTACCGACTGTAATCCGTAAATCCGAATTTCGAATAAAAAAAAGTGTTTCCTTAGGTATTATAGATAAGTCATCATCAACATAATCTGCCATTCACAGGATTCGTCACGTCTCGCCATAATGAAAGATCTTGAAAAAAAAGTCACTGCGTAGTCAGTACTTACTGAAATGCTCACTGAAATCACTGGTTAAGAAGAACAGTCGACAGTTGAATACCGTGGTTTCCGACTGTAGTCCACAGGTCCAAATTTCGGATGAAAAAAAAAGTGTTCCCCTAGGTAATATACATAATTCATCATTAACATAATCTGCCATTCAGTGGATTCGTCACGTCTCGCCATAATGAAAAATCTTGAAAAAAGAAGTCACTGCATAGTCAGTAACTGTAGACAGTCCCCCCCAGCTTAAACTTTCTACTTTTAAACATGTCTAGTCCGCGTACCATATGGTCCCGAAAATACGGTAATGTTCGTTACTTAGCCCCTGTTACCGAGCATTGTAGCGGCGTGCGCTCGTCTGTCACTACTGCGTTATGCACATTAAAGACCCCCGCAGTGGTGCTGCACTGGCTAAATTTCTCATCTGCAGCCGACACGTAAAACGCTCATTAAGGCTCATATATATTCGTCTCAAATAAAAAGAATAAAAATTGCAGGAGGAGGCGTGATTCGAACCCACGACACTTCGATTGCGAGCCAGACACGCCGCCGACGAGGCCACGCAGACATTTTTTATTTTCTTTATTTTGCACAAAACACAATATACACACAAAACACGCACAAGAAACTGGGTCTAAAACGCCACGTGCCCTCGCCGGCGCCATAGCGATCCTGAAAACTTCTTCATGCCCGTTAGTTCATCGAACCGGCTGAACAACTCGGGCGGGGTCTCAGTCCTTTCAAAACATTCTTCATCTACATACAACTTCAATAAAAAATAGACACGCTGACTTTGGGCGGACTTCAACATGCCGCACCACTAGGCGGGACCTCCACAGACTGTACAATCCAAGGTCCATAAACAGATCGTAAGGCACCGTTTCACATATATCCGCGAGAAGAAAACGAACAGTGTATGCATCAATGGATAGATATTTTTTCATGGTTCGTTGTAAAACGTCCCAAAAGAAGACAGATCCCCAGAAAATGCAGGAACGCGTGCTCAATAGTTTCAGGCTGTCGACACGATAAACAATTTACCAGGGACTCAAACCCTAACCGTAACCAAAACCAAAAACCGTTTAGGAATGAATTTTTTTCAGTAACGGGAACCGGAACGAAATTCTTATTTGAAATTTATAAAAACCATAACCGTAAACGTAGCCCTAAATTATTTACCGCTAACCGATATTAACGAAAAAATAAAAATATTAATATTTCTCAAGAATGTCCTTGAGAAGGGATCTTGAAATACCGAGGCCATTTGAAAGGGTTACCGTCAGCGAGTGGTGCATCTGGTAATACATTTTCGGGTTAATCTAAATTTAGGATTAAGAGTACTTAGTTGGAAACAGCGGTCGTACTTGTAATGAAAAGTATATATTTCTAAAAAAAATGGACCATTATTCACAGCTGGCGGAAAAAAAAGTCCTGATATTCATTTCGTCTGAAACGTGTCGCAAGTAACGATTTAGGAACAACACAGGAAAAAAAATTTCAGAGGTTTTACATTGACATTTTGTATGTCGCTGACACACATATAAACACACACACACACACACAAAACACACACACGTACGCACGCACGCATACGCACGCACACACATATATTCCCATTTAAATTCGACGCCAAAATTCTGACCTTTGCGGTCAGCTTTTTGGCGTCAAGTAGCAACTTCGCTACGAGGTGGTGCATCCTAAACATCGACACGTAGTTCATCTGATGAGGACCGGCAGAAGCCAGGTTCATCATCGTGTCGAGCCGTTCTACTTTTTGTCGGAAGTCGTGAACTCGGTACGGACGGCCTTTCGCGTTGCAGTGAAGAAACACAGTATTCGTAAGAACGTATTCGGTGGGCAGCTGGGGAAGGATAACCTGGTAATCCTTCGGTGGCGGCATCAACAGTAATACCACGGCCTGACGCGGCCATTTTTACCGCTCCGACGGAGCTCATGATAACACGTCCGTCTTGTTCAAGCGCCGGAAGTGGACCCGCCACGCCAGACTTTTTTTATTATTAATATTATTACATGGAATAAAGTTAGAAAACAAAATGCACTTGAAATCACGGCACACCAAGCCTGTCGCTAAATGTCATATAGAGGCGTCGACACACATTTCGTTCATCTAAGGTCACACCACCATGGGGGTTGAGTTCCACTCATTGGTTCGAGTGCGGTTTCACAACTCAACACAGTATTTTGTATTGAATGATTCGTCTAAAAATGCTGAAGATAAATGCATCGATTTAAAAGAGCACATCAGTCTGCGTGTTCATCGAGATAGTCAAATACATTTCGTACATGTGAAACAGTTTCTATAAAATTCGACGCTTTGCAGGGCTGGGGAACGAGCGGGGATTTATATGTTTAGCTATCGGGTTCCACTCTTAAATGCGAGTATTAAGCACCCTCCTGTATTTTTTCTTCTCTGCGCATACATGAATAAGTTTATCGTGCGCGGGTCGGTTTTCGGGTTAAAAAGGAAGACATCTTACTCCCTAGATATGACGGAGCGGAAGGAGAAGGAGTTGAAGGAGGTGGCCAGGTTGAGGAAAAAAAGTAGTCGCTACTATGTTAAAGATAATCTGTCAGTACCTTGAATATCATTAATATGCAAAAGTAATCAATAACGTTTAATTACACTTGGTTGTAATGCGAATCATACGAGTATGTTCGATAGGTATACGTCCCAATTACATAGCTGAAACGTCAGACATGCGCTTTTACGCTCACTGACTTCACATGTAACATAAATAAGCGAACGGCGACGCGTGAAGGCAAACGAACAAATTTCTATTCTCGCGTTTCACCCTATAATTCCAGACGCAGCCAGAAGCTACGAGCTGATGGGACCAATCAGACCACTTCAAAAGCGCACCATCATGGTGTTCGTTGTGCTTTTTCTACGTGTTGTATCATTGCTGAACCAAGCATAAACATAAACGGCGCTAGTGACTTGGGCTTTTGACACTGCCTGGATTGGTCCCATTACGTCGTAGCGTCGGCTTGAAGCTGAATGAAGTGTAGTTACACTGTAGAGGTTATGTAGACAAACGCATTCTGGTTACTAGCTTACAATGCGCTTCTAAAGCTGCCGCTTCTTCCAGGACACAATCTACCCTACAAACAAAGACTCTTTCTCTGACAAGGTATACGATAATAGGCAATTAAAAGAAGCTGAAGTGAACGTGCAGCTTTGCAGGCGATTCCTCAGCATCTCAGTGTATATAGCACCCCAATCAATGAGATAGCAGCATTCGCTGATGAGAACGATCAAGAATCAATCACACAGCAAGAAGCATGTACACAATAGGCCACGCCCTGCGTCTTTTAGGCTCTCGGCGACTATGGGGAGCGTAAGTTTGTCTGCTATTTTTGCGGGGTTCTGGTGACGTCAGAACGACGCCGAGGTCTGATTGGCTCTCATTGAAGGATAGTGGGTCGACTTCAAAGCAAGCTGCCATGAGGTCTACCCATTATCTTACAATCAGAGCCAACCAGAGCTCGGCGATCTGACGTCACCACAGCGCCTGCAAAAAGCCAGACGCACTTGCGCTTCGCAAAGCACTTTGATAGTAAATTAAAGGTGCTTTCCTTTTCTAGCAACTTCGGGCATTAGCGAAGACTGCCTGTTCCTGAATATCTGGACACCGAAACGGGAACTGTCGAAGAAGCGGAGCGTCATGGTCTGGCTCTTTGGAGGCGCTCTTCTCACCGGTTCAGCGGCCGACGGCGCTGTCCTGGCCGCCTACGGAGACGTCGTCGTCGTCACATTAAACTACAGGCTGGGTGTCTTTGGATTTCTCTACGGCGGAACAGAAGACGCGCCCGGTAACCAGGCGCTCTACGACCAAGCGCTGGCGCTCACTTGGGTGAGAGACAACGTCGATCGCTTCGGTGGGAGTCCTGACTCGATAACACTGTTCGGTCAAAGTTCGGGAGCCTGGAGCGCCACCTTTCACCTGCTTTCGCCCATCACCCAGTCTATGGTACGCAAGGCCATCATCCAAAGCGGAGGGGTCGACCGGAAACATTTAGTAAGGAAAGACACCGATATGCTCGAGAGAGCTCATACGTTTGCCGAATTTCTTGGCTGCTCGCGTGGTGCCAATTCCACGGAGAAGTTAACTGCTGAAGCGGTTGACTGCCTTAGGTCCGCAAATTCCAGTGAACTAAGCGTTACGGAAAGATTGTTCACAATACTTAAAACCGCTTTCTTCCAACCGATTTACGGGGACGAGTTTATGCCGGTGGAACCACGACTGGCGAAGTTCCCGGGTAACAAGGACATTCTTATTGGACAGGTGGAGAATGAAGGAGCCTTATACATCTCTCAAAATTTTAGAGATACATTTTCCCAGACGAAACCTTCGAGGAAAATAAATAAGTTAGAAATGGAGTACTTCTTGGGCAAGATCTTTCCCTCGTTGAACCTCCCTTCGCTGAAGAGAATACATGAAGAGTACATGGGAAATCTGCAAGACTTCGATTACGATGCCTTGAGACAGGCGTTGGTGGATGCAAGAGGAGATTCTCACGTTGTGTGCGGTGTCGTGGGGGCTGCGCTAAAGTTGGCGAATGCGACGACGTTGAACAACACGGGAGCGGGTGTCTACTACTACAAGATCAGTCATGTGCCTCGATGCATGGAAAGAGAAGCCTGGTTGAAAACAACGCACGCGAACGATGTACCCTACGTTTTTGGAAACAGTTTCGAGGACGGTGGTTGCGCCCCTGATCGCGCCATCAGCCGCACAGTCATGCGTCTATGGAGCAGTTTCGCCAAGAAAAGGTGAGCATGCACTACAGAAATCGCAAGAACTCACCAAGGTAACGCAAAAGTTTCTTGATTGCAGTACAAGTACCTATCTTCAACTTTAAATTAACCTAATACCAAGCGCGTTTGTCCTTTTTCTTTTTTTGTTTCTGCGCCTTTTTTTAAATGTTAGTTTAGCAATATGTGATAAGCTTTATCGTGTTGTCATGATACCATGCATACGTATACTTCATAAATCAACTGAAAATTATGGGAAGCTTTCTTTTGAGGCAATTGGAAAGCGTTTGAAAGGAATGTGCGAATGTCGTTTCCAATTTCAATAGCACGGTGTCATACTTAGCTTTGACACTATACAAAAATGGAGGTATAGTGACCTTTGTTGGCATTGAGAAGGCTAAGAATGAAGCAGTGTTTTTATATTTTAACCTCTATTTGCACACCGCTACTTTTTTTGCTTAAATGAAATCGGAAGCAGTCAGCTCACTGACCTCGGCCCAGTGTTCAAAATAATATTTTTCGAGGGTTTGGTTGAAAAAATATTAAGAACAGATATTCAGAAGAAGCTTTGAAAAAATGCCACTTCGAAGATGTCTAAGTAGTACTCAAATTGCGAATGGGACCAGTGTCAGATGGCACCAGATAAGTGCTAATGAAAATTCATTTCATCAAGGAACTTTAATGGGGATCACTTTCAAGTGGGACTGCTCGCAAGTAGCACCTCGTACGATTGGAACCACTTGGAAATGGGACTAGTTGCAAATGGAAACACTTGCGAGAGGGAACACTTACAAATGGAACTACTTACGGGGGAGGGGGACATTTGCAGCTGGCACCTGAAACAAATAGATCCACATGCAAGTGGGATCACCTCCAAAAGGGTGGAATCACCTAATATGTGCTACGTTCCCAGCTTTCCGTGTTACAGGTACGTTTACCTAAACTTTTACGCAAAAATATGAAAGAAGTGTACACGAGCGTAACGTTTTGACGTTACCCTCGTGACCCTGACGATGGTTACCCTCACGAGGGCAACCCCCGTGAGGGTTACCCTCATGAGGATAACCCTCGTGAGGGTTATTCTATGAGAATTTCCCTCGTAACGGTTACCCCCGTGAGGGTTACCCCCAAGGGTGACCCTCACGAAGGTTACCCTTATAAGGGTAACCCACCCCGTGAGGGTTACCGCCACCCCCGTGAGGGTTACCCTCGTGAGGGTAACCCTCATGGGGTTTCTCCTATGACGGGTTACCCTCGTAAGGGTAACCCCCGTGAGGGTAATCCTCACGGGGGTTACCCTCAGGGGTTACCCTCACGAGTATAACCCTTGTGACGTCACGTGTGACGACACACGGCCCATAAGGCAACGCGCGGTTACGCCGACGCCGACGGTGACACCGACACCGCTCAACCCGCAAACGGGCGCCTAAGAGCTGCGCTCTAAAACAAAACAAATATCTAAATGGTTAACCGGAATCTACTAAATAAGGTATACGCTTCAGAATTACGACACGTCATCAACCTTGGTGCTTGAAAAATTGTTGTCAGTTATCTTCATCTTTATCTGAAATCGCAGGAAACGGTTCTTGTCCTCTATAAACATTAGAACAGTTCGCGATAGAGCAATTTGTATTGCATGAGGGTACTGACCCCTGTACAAGGCACAGGGAGCCGCATTGTCGAGTCGTGATGATCCTCGATTGCGCCCGCTCTGCACTAAGCACCAAAATGGCGGAGCCCACAAGAAAGTCCAGGAATGGAGTGTCGGTACTCTAAGCGTTGCTTATTATAATTGTGGCTCTACATAGACCTTGCCAAATTTTGGTTCATTTTCAGGGATCCTGGAGGCGTCCTAGACGTGGATTGGCCCAAGTTTCATCCGGAGTCAAGAAAGGCGCTTCAACTTACCGAGGATGGAACCGAACTCGTGACGATTGATGTTGCCTCGCGCTGCAGCGTGCTTCGAGGAGTTGGGCTAATCTAGACCGATTAAGGTGCTAGTATAGCCATGTTTATTTGTGGAATAACCAACATTAGGGCAAGATCACCTTGATTTGTTCGTTCATTTAAAGACGTTTAAGGGGGATTCAACCGCTATTTATTTGTACCCTTTTCCTCATAGATGGCGCAGAATTTTTCCGGAACAAACGACTCGCATGCTCGCAGCTGCGCATGCAGGTCGGGCGCTCGAGGTGGGCTCGGGCCACGGGCTGTTCGCCGCCGATCTCGAGCTAGATCTTCTTCAGCTCCGCGTCCGCCGCTGCCGG
>JAZHYW010025767.1:0-60247 GCA_037355805.1 Ixodes ricinus | reverse complement strand
AGCAGAACAGGCGTCCATCACATCCACACAGCTGCTGGGACGCCGCCAGGATCGCGACCGGCGACAGCTTGACACATCTATGACGTCATCAGGCGGAAATCGAGGGATCACATCTTTGGCCCGCGGTAAACAGACCAGTCGGATACGCGTTCCAGGCCCCATAGTATTGGTTCAGAAGCACGTTGCTTCCACCACACTGTCAGTTTGGGCGTTGACAAAGTATAAACTTGACTGGCCGCCTCCCCCCCCCCCCCCCCCCAAAAAAAAAAAATGAAAAAAAACGAGCACTTGACGCTGGAGCATTCCACGTCGAGTCGTGAGCGTGACGCGAGGTCTTCGAATTCATGAAGCTTCCAGTCTGATGAAGACGAATTGGCGTACTGTCAGTGCCATAGAGTTATTACAATAAACGCTAGAGGCTCAGCTGGCGCTAGTGTCTACAGGACTTCCGGTTGCAAATTGAAGCAGACAGCATGCAGTCTACATTTCCAGCCTCCCTGTGTATTCCTATGGGAAAACGCGCGTGAATTTTGTCTGTTCGCCGGAAAATAACATGAATAACTTTTGTCATATCGGTTGTAACGGATAGTATGAACCTTTATTGGTATTGTGAAAGTGTAATTGCTTTAGTTACAGCATTTTTCTTTACCACTGAGCGATGTTAAACTTCGCTCTATTTCAGGCCCAAACCCCTGTTTCAACGAAGGTATGTGAAAACGAGCGACGGTTCTGAGCAAACTAACGACTGAAAGGAATGTAGTGTGTGTTCAGGTTCGCTAGCATTTCGGTGGTGCTTATATATTGCTAATATGCCCGTCCTGTCATTTGCATGAAAATGACGTCCGTCGTGCGCATCTTTACGATCGGTTAAAGAAACATTCGAACGCAAAAAATAAAGCACGTGAACTACGAAAGGTATGTCTTTTTATTATTTCCCATGTCGGGCAGTTTTTATCGGGCACCTGCTCTCTGGCTCCCCTTATTTGCAAAGATTTGGAGCGTGCGGGTGATGCTTTGAACCATTTGAACCCAGAACAAGCATCTTCACAGTACTTATTTATCGCAAATCTGACTATATTACGTGACTTTCAATTTATTTTGATCGTCTGCAAGCACAAGGAGTTACTTATCCAGTGTTACTGCGTAGTTCTTGCCGTCTCTCTCGGTTTTCTACATGTCCTTCGTTCGTTTGGCACGTATATCCCCCATGTTGGAAAGCGTCGACGCCGTGTTCGCGCTAACAGTGTCCGACAGTGCACAAAAATACACGTACGAAGCCGTTTTAGCACCGTTTTTAATGCGATGAATTTGAAAGAAAAACGCCTTAACTGACCATTTATTTCGTCTGCGTGACTGAGAAATGTTCCAATGTGCCTAGTACGTACAAGTTATTCGTGATATTTGCTCTTATAATCGAGCGCAGAGAAAAATGCACTCGCTTTTTCCCATAGGAATACATTACCGGAAGTCAAATTTAGACTGCTTGCTGTCTGCTTCAAAATGCAACAGCACACTAGCGCCAGCTGAGCCTCTAGCGTTTATTGCTAATAACTCTATGGTCAGCGCCTCTTGTCGAGTTGCGGAGATGCTGAGGCGAGCTTGTTTCTGTTTTGTCGTTAAGGCGTCCTTAGCGAGGCGCATATTCGCTTCTCCTGTGATCGATGCGACGTCACTGGCAGTATCTCGGAACCGTCTTTTCAACTTGAAGCGTAAGTGAGCGTTCAAATACCCGTCCTGGAAAAGGGCCTTCGTTATCGGTCGTCTTGCCCCCTTAGTCTTGTGTTGTTTTTTGTTTTGTTTCGCATCCGTTTGTCGAACTAATTTGTGGGAGCCGCCTTCATATTTTATATATTTTATAGAAGTCGAGAGAGACAAACCCGTAACCATTTGTTCTCACAGCAGATGTGTGTTTTGCGTTGAGGCGTGCGTTTCGCGTGTCGTCCTACAGTCAGAAGCAAAAATACCTCGTCCTTCCATGTTAATTTTTTGTTTTGCAGTCACAGGTTTTGCACGTGAAGCCGCGTGGCGGTAGTTGGATAAAACCTCAAATATTTTGAAACCGGACAATGTTTTTTTTTTTAAACAATATAAGTAATATTAAATTTGAAGTTTTTTTTTCTTTTTTGTTTTAGTTTTACTGGGGCACAGAACCACCAGAGGAGCACAGGGAGTCAGAAGCGGCATTTCAGCTGGGAAACTTCGAAAATGAGAGCTGTTTAAGCTTTTCTTTTCCTCCTTCCGGAGGTGTTCTTACATTTTATCTTGATCCGCCCATTTTCAGAGGTGCCGCGGTTAGGTCATGACCCAATGTCACTTATTTTTGTCTCATTTTCTGCGTCACTTATTGCTCATAATTAAAAGAAACGCGTACGTGGTTTACATAACAGGAATATCACAGCTTATAACGGCTAAGTAGTGCACCACGAAATGGAGGAATCATGTTTCATGGTGCCTTAAATGAGTGCCCCAACAGGCGCGCGCTATTTCGAAGTCAAAGAAACACAAAAATGCAATCATCGAAGCTCAGTGTGTATACTAGTGTGAAACATCACTGGTGCTCGGAAAAAGCGAGAAACTAAAAAAAAAAAAAGCGGTATTGTTTCCTCAAATGACGAACATATGCGACGAAGTGCACGCCAAAATTAAAAAGGTCGGATGGCTTACGCGTGTGGCTCCAATCCTGAGGTCCACAATATTAAGATATTCGTAGAAAAGGAGAAATAATCTGAATTCTGACGTTCGAAATTTCCTTGTATGATTGTAGAAAAAAAAAAGCGTGTGCTAAGATTTCGAGTTGTAAATATCATAGTGTCAATTAAACGTTTTTTTTTTCTTCTTTTGCTGGAGTGTGAGCATTGAATAAATTCGTTGCCATAAATACCGAAAGCATCAATATATTCGTTGCTTGGTACCGTACTGCGACAGTTGATCTAAGGTAAACTGTATACACTTGAAAACAGTGACTGTCCGGAATACGATGAGATGCCCTCGGAGGGAGCGTACAAATTGAAATAACACCTTGGGGAGATGGAACCATAAAGGGCGGTTGGTACAACTTGATTTTTGCAGAGCTCGGTTTCACCCAACACAAGGCCTGTGGACTTCAGTCTTTACTTCATTTATGTCGATCGAACCCGGGGCACATACGGGATGTAGCCGAACGACGCGTCAAAACACATAAACACACACACACACACAAAAACAATCCATGTTGTTGTTGTCCCCGTGAGTGTAGATCTCAACTTATCCGCTGTGTTGGGGGCGCGACGGTTAGATGGATACATTTTAATACGGGGCCATCCTTAGCGGTAGAAGCCAGCTGCGGCCACAGAAAAAAATCATTCTTTGAGAAAATGAGAAAGCACTAGTAAAGGTTCAGGCATACAAACACACACGAAACTACGATATTTCTAGTTGAACTTTGAGGAGGAGAGCAGCGTGACGCCATATGCAATTTGTGATGTATTATGCCCCACGAAGGATTAACAAAACCCGAAATTACGCCATTATGCTCATCCGACCGAAGCAAAAAGACCAACTCAAACTAGAGCTCTATACCAATCGAGACGTCATATTAGGCGGGCGCTAGAGGACAAGCACCTTTACAGTTAATGAAAGAGTGTCCATTTTCAGTGCGGAGTTGAAGCTCAGAGTATGCAATTTGGCGCGCACTATAAATTGGTTGCGTGGGCGGCTTGTCGGACGCCGGCCCCGATAAGGAACGACACGTGTCTGCGGTAGAGAGCCCGTATTTAAAGGGGCACTGAAGTCGATTCTCAGATCATTCTTTTGTGGTGACAACTCAATCTAGACGCTCTAAGCATCCCAACAAACTCAAAATCACAATCGTGCCGTGGCTTATTTCCTCGTTTAAAGTGTGTTCAAAGATCGCGACACGCCCTTCTTGGGAAGAATTTTCTTCCGAGTGAAGTGGTCGACGAAGGGCGCTTGTAGGCGAGTTGCAAGCGATGGCTTCGCTCGCAGAGAAAAAGATGAGTCTTATCCAAATGTGTACCTATCAAACCCTCTTCGAAACGAGTTATAATAAAATCAATCGGAATCTGCGTGTATTGCAGGGCTTTCATTGGTGCACACAATGTAGTCCGCGAGAAAAAAGAGTACACGTGTTTTTCTATTGCCCTGAAATGAATAAGTGGTTTTGTAGTATAGGACTTGGTATATGTGGGAATTAAAATATTTTAAACAATATAAGATCAAAAACGACCTTTTTCAAAAATGACGTCAGTGCCCCTTTAAGAGAGTGAGCGACTCAAACCATGAAGAGCGTTTGAATTTGAATGGCGGACACCTGTGCCAATTGGTCGCTCATGCGCACTGCGTGGATTGCCACGCGGGCAGAGCTTGGAGAAGCTTGCTTACTATCGACGCTTCCGCCTCCTCCACGCGGCTTGGATTACAAACGCGGTTCATAGTTCGCGTGACTCTTATCGGGCTGTTGGAAACACTCTGAAATGTAGGCGCACTAGCCTGAAGTAGCTGGCTACAGACAGTTACACTCGAGCTATGAGCCAAAGAGGATCAGAAGAACTTATAATCAACGGGGGCGGGGAAACGCTTTCCCCGCGATCACGTAGATTTTTTGGAACAGCTGTGGCCTAAAAGGAGGGAAGTGGGGGGGGGGGAGAGGAGCGAGAGATTCTTGCAGTCGTGTAAGGAAAGACGGGGGGAGGAGAGCAGTGCCTCTGCTGTAGAGTGAGTTTTTGCGTTCGTACATGAGGATGTTTTTTGCCAGCGTAACAGCTACCGACCGGTGTCAAACACAGCAACCTTGTAGCCACCGAAGGGTGTTAAGTTACGGCGATCAACGAAGGACGGTCAGAACTTGGCCACGCGGAAATCAAATCAACTAATCACATTTCCAAGCAAAAACCTTTTTTGTTTTTGCTCTTGAGGGACAATTTACATATGGCTACGCCATAATGAGTAGCGATTAAAATGTGTGTGTCGAGTGATTCGTGATCGCAATTTATTACTCCGGACTAAAGGTAATTGCGGCTGTAATTCAATTACTCCGATGCTTCAGGACTCGAAGAATATGAATTACAATTGCGACCAGTTTTGTGGTGATTTTCTCATGCAGGAGCTTCGTCTCGCTCATCCTTCCAACAATGCTTTTGCCACCTTGAATTCGGGAACTGCCTGTAATGGCAGAAAGATCGTTTGGCACCCGCCACGGCACTGGAAGGTGTTCACGTTTTCAGCGTAAGTTTCACCCGTTCTTGTTTTAGCTTACCTATGCTTTTTTTTTTACTCTCTTCACATTGAAAATTACAGAAAACATTGCAATACAGCCCGCTTACAGGTACAGGAAGAAAAAGTATGTGCCCAAAAGTTTTTTTCTTTATATATTATTAATTTGTATTGTATTAGTAACGTTTATAATTATTCCGGGGACTATATCAATGTCTGCAGCTGTTCGGCTAAAATAATGTTTTCCCGACATTTTTCTAAAAACAGTTGAGAGAGCGCGAGAAAGGTGAGTGTCTCAAATACTTTGAATGTTAACACTGACAGATCATTTTCACTTTGAACTGGCGTAATAAAGAAATGCTAACATTCTTATTTGCTCTTGAAAAGTAATAAAACAACGGATTCACATCATATTCAAAACTCAGCTCTATTATCATGTCACTAATGAAGAGGATGAAACAAACATACCAAATCTGATAGATGTAAAACACCATGTATTGAATAATCTACAGTAATAGAAGGTAGAAAGAATTACATTTTTAATAAAGTGTTATCACAACAACATTATTAAACTTGGTTAGCTCTGAAAGGCAAGTAATCGCTAAGTAATTGCACTACTTTACGGAAGGAATACGTAATTGTAATCCACTACTTTCATCGCGTTAGTAATTTAAATTTAAATTAACAATGTTTAGGTCAAAGTAGTTTTAATAGTAATTAAAAAACACTTACAAAGTAATTTATCCAAGTGTACGTCATCTGCTTTCGGACACTTGGCGCCCAACGGGAAAAACTGGAATTTTGCTTGGCAAAAGCATCGAAACGACAAAACTAGTCTCACTGTAGCATATAGCAAAAATACCACCATGTAATTTCTGGACAATTGTAATGACATTACTTATTATTATGAATTTCTGAATCGCGCAACTCAGTAAAGTACCAGGTGAAGTACTGATAACTGCCGAAGTATTTTTGTTTTTATTTTCATATATTTTATGTGATGTATTCAAGTAATATAACCTACTGCTTTTATTTTTTTACTTTTTAACTCGTGGAATCTATAATTGTATGTTTTGTTTGTTTTCTTTATGACGTGAGAAAATTAGCGCACATCAGTCATTCAATTTTGAAAGCGGCCCGAGGGGGGGGGGGAGGGGGTGCAAACGTTTTTCGGTCCTTTATACTAACACTGCACGTGTGAGCGTCTACCATAAACTCGGTAAACATACGAACGTTGACACTGGGCGCTCGTTAGCCACACGTGCCTGAGTCCCTGAAGTCACAGGCAATAAGTATATATGCCCCAACGGAGCGTCATTTGTTTCCGTTTCTCAGAGTGAGTTACAAACTCATGACAGCCGGAAGGAAGCCGAAACACAAAAAAAATACAGAAAACACGAAACAACAACGCTGTGATTTATGAAGTCGACGCGCATCTAAGAAGTCATGCGCAGCATCGTCTACCTCTCATCCTGCAAGCTTGGACAAACGATACAGAACGGCGTCGTGCAGCACGCGATCTAAGTGATGTATATGTGATAACATCTCACGGGCGATGTCAGGCACTGTCGGCGCGTGTTATTCCATTGTGTTCTTGTTCCCTACCGGCGAGTCTCCCCTCCGGACACCTTTGAGTCCTGCTTCGATTGGGACTTGGTGAGCGCGTGTCTTTCCCTCAAGCCCGAACAGCTATACAGGAACTGCCAGGCGAAACATCAAGGAACAAACGCGAGCCTCTTTGTCCCTTTTCTAACACGTGAGACGTAGAAATTCGCCAGACAGATTTTTTCTGCTAGAGTCATGAACGGTTTAAGAAGCGCAGAACGTGCTGGGTCCCGATCACTATAGCTCTGCAGCAAATAAGCTTGCAGCATGGTACGATAAGACCCTCCAAAGAAACTAATCACCGAGCAAGAAGCGCGAACAAGTCACGCATTGCGTTATTTAGGTTGTCTGTGAACATTACTTTATCCGAGTTATGGTCACTG
The DNA here is from genome assembly GCA_037355805.1 of Ixodes ricinus. Taxonomy (NCBI): domain Eukaryota; kingdom Metazoa; phylum Arthropoda; class Arachnida; order Ixodida; family Ixodidae; genus Ixodes; species Ixodes ricinus. The sequence continues at coordinate 53,048 of JAZHYW010025767.1, read as the reverse complement.
ATAGGCACTTGGTAGATATCGTGTATTGTTTGCTCTTGTTATCCGGGTTCTGGTCTGCGATTAAAAGCGGACGCGATGTGACTCGAAGCTTGTGGCAAAATTTCCGGGGAAGAAAACTGCGATTGAAGGATCAGGTGGCGAGTTGTTTATGTACGCCGGGACGACTGCGATAATCGGCAAAAACTGGAACGTTTGGTATCGCAGAAAGGATTTCAGCTGCATAAGGACGACATCAAAAATCTTTTTCCCCAAAAAAGCAAACAAAAAACAGATTTAATGTACAGAGCGACAAACGTGGCTTCCCCTCTTTTTGGAGTGGAGTTTATTTACGTCTCTACCGTATAAACTTACAATTGAAACGAATGTAAACACTTTTTTTTTTTGCTGTGTACAGCTTTTTTTTATTATTTGCGACAGCTATAATAATTCTTCTTTCCTGTTTTCCGCCACTAGAATAAAAGTTATGGAGTGTCAAACGTATCTCGTTTCCTCGGTGACCTAAAAAAAAAGAAAATTTGCGGGGGTGAAATTGCGTTAGCTCACCCGACTCAAGACTCGAAGCGACTTGAAACGAATGGGGAAAAAGCAATCTCCGACTATAAATGAAAAACAAAAGCACTGTCTCTTATACTTTTTCTTTCCTGTAAAGCGGCGAAGCACCAACTGTCACCGAAACACTCCCTCGTTTCTCCGTGATTTCCATTCCTAAACTCGAGAGATAGGAGAAGCGGAACTGGCGCTAAGAAGAGCAGAAGATGCCTCAAGACCGTTCCTTCGGGCTGGTTAAAAACAAAAGTCATTCGGTTTTCTCCAATCTGTTTAGACGACGAGTTGAGTTCTCGGGCTTGGGCGGGCGTACTTTATGAACTACTCCTCCCCGCTTAAAGTTCTTTCTTTTCTTTTCTTTTTTTTCTTTTTAGAATTTGCCATTGTGAGATGTGCTCCACGAGTAGAAATAACGAAGGGTTAGACCACTATAGTGCGTCAAGACCGGACGCCATTTGCAGGGCAGCTGGCATTTATTCGTGGAGGAGGCCCAAGCAATTCACGGAATGCTTTCCAGCTGCAGAGAAGCGCCCATTCGTTTAAACTATAGCTTACTGCTCTAGTTAAACGAGCATTAGTATTCATCAAGTTGAACGCCTTCGAAATAATGTGCACTTCTTTCGTTTTTATTGCCAGCAAACAGTAACGTTCAAAAGCAAGAATAACCGTAACCATCCTTTCTTTTATATATATATATAAAAAAAGATGCAGACAACGTATGGTTTGCTATGTTGGTGAGTGTGTTTTTACTTGGGTCTTCTCAGCGAAGTTGCCTGTTTCTCGTATTAAGCTGATTTGAAATCAAATCTCGTATAAACATAGACGTTCAAAAACTATTTCACCGACCGCGTTTATATGGATGCGATTGCACCACATCGAATCGATATTTAACGACTGTGATTCGGTAGCTAGAGGGAGAAGTAAGGCGCATTTGGTTGGTCTACTCTCGATTCGATGTGCTACGGTCGCATTCATGTAAACGAAGCAGTGTTGGCGGTAACGCGTTACATGCAACGGCGTTATATGTAACGCGCTACTCATTTTCCGTAATGTGGTAACGTACTTGTTACATTTCAGAAACAGTAAGGTATGACGTACTTACATTACATATTTCAGGTGAATGGGTAGCGTAGTTACGTTACTCGGTGCACCTTGCCATTACTTCACTTGAAGTTTTTGGTTTTTTCTTCATGTTTATAGGTGCCAAGTGGGGACGTGGGATTATTTAAAGATCCCAATGTGAAAGAATGATGCGTAAAAAGGCTCCCATGCACTGAAAAAGCTCTTGGCCATTTTTCGATTTAACAGCATTACTAAACCTTTTCAGTCCAACTTTCGAGCTCGGCTGGGTTTGCGAACATCTCAACAATCTGGATGTATTGCGACTCTAGATCCTAGTAATAAATAGTAACACGTTTGCGGCGCTGTTTTTTTTTTTTTTTTGAAGTGGAGAGAAAACGTGGGTGATGCCGCTGTTGCATGTGGGTCCACCCAACACTTTAGCATGCCTTTTTCATTGGTCTGTGAAGCTGTCAACTGGTATCAGTCTCTGAACGACAAATTAACGCTTCATAAAGATGTGACTTACAACTTTCTTTGTGCTTAATAAAAAAAAAAAAGCTCAATTTAGCATTTGGGGTGGGATTTTTGAAGGATGTTCGATGGCACGTGAGAAAAAAATAGGTCAGTGTCTGTATGGACAAGCCCGTAGTATCTGTCAATAAAAGTTGGCTGACGCCATTCTCGAGTGAAGACGTAAAGAGACAAACAAAAATACAGGTAAACGACACGCAAGTATTTTCTGGTTCCTTCTTTGTTGTGGCATTCCTAGCGCCTACGTGAACATTTGCGAAAATTCAATTGAACGTGCGCTGTCCATCGACAGAACCAGTTTGGGCCCAAAATGGAAAAGAAGCAGCAAACAAGAACGCAACGCCAAGCACGTGTTCAATCCAATTCCGCTCGGGACACCGTCAGGAGCATCCGGCTTGCGTTCCTCCCCCCCCCCCTTCCCCCCTTTTTTTATATCCCTGGGGAATTGGGGACTTCCGGTGGTCGAATTCGTTTTCAGAAATTCGGCTCCCTTTTGTCCGACCTCCGACACCAGAAACCGAATCGTAATTACATTTGTCGTCGACAGGCTCGCGTCAAAAGATCGAATTGTTATCGCAGAGAGCCATGTCCATCGCGAAGCACGTCCGCATTGTTTACAGGCGTCGAAGAAACTCACGCGACGAGAGTAAACGTGGAAAAAACAAAACGACGCATTATGCAAGGTGCTTGGATTGACCGCAGCCGTTATTGACCAATGGTACATCGTTTAGACCCAAGGATCAATAGCACGTTGCCAAGTGCGCGTGAGTCACCCGAAGAGTTCTTGTTGTTGTTGCATACCCGAGTCAGCTTAGTGGCGAGCAAGGGTTATCTGACCCCGCTGATGACGTCACCTTTGTTAGTTTTTCTCTCCGCTCTCGCGCTTGGCTATCGTCGGCGCGCCGCAACGGGCGGGCCTACGTCCAATTTTTAATTGACTATTACGATGCTCCTAGTAATACGATGGAAAGAAAACGCAAGACAGGTCATATTTAAGTCCTCTGCATTACAACTCTTACTGTTCCTTCGAATTCAAGGACAGCTTCAGCTTCCTTTTAAGAAACGCAGGTCATGGCCTGTTGTGTCCACTTTTCTAGTTTTAAGATTTGTTCCTCGTTACTCTGCTGTAACAACGGAACCACAAGCAAAACTCCGTCCCATGATTAAGAAAAAGAAACTGGCGCCACCAGGTCGCTTAGTAAGAACGTGACATTTTTCTGACGTCACAGAAAGGCGCATCTGACGGCACCCAATGCGCATTAAGCGCTGACGGATGCTCAGTGCGCATTAGTGGTGTTGACGTAATTAGGCCGACTGCCTAATACGCGTTCGGCATTGACCGGATCGTTATATGTTGTGGGCGGAGCCTATCCTTCCGTCATTATGTTGTAACATATACAGTCACTGAGAGAGAAAGGCAAGGCGTGTCAAGTCCTCAGCGCCTTATTTATTTTATTTATTTATTTATTGTTTATTGATGCTACATATCCAGTTGGAGGTTTCTTTGCGGGTGGGCAGCAAACAATCATCACTCTCAGTACATTAAAACAAGAAAGAACGAAAAAATCAATAACGTTAGCACTATACATATATTAAAACATTAAAAATGTCGACACGTTCAGTTATACGTAGAAAACTTACACATCATAATGCATAATTTCAGGTTTACACAACAGAGTCCGCCAAACACAAGGCAAACATTTAAGAAAATTTACAACAAAGTTCACGTACAAAGAGGCATATTCGGTTTGTACAACGACATCATTAAGGATGATAGAATTCCAGTCGTGTATTGTCCCGGGCAAAAACAAAAATTAAACGTGTCTATTTTACGAGTATCATTCAACAAGTGCGATAAGGTTCTGTGTCCAAGAGGGTGTAACGTGGAGGAGGGTGACGGCCAATGTTGTTATTTTGTCCAGATTAAAGTGGTCATGTAATAATAAAACATAACTGTTAGCCTGATAATTTTATGTCAAAGTTCCAAGGGTTGAAGGCCAGCGATTGCATGGAGATCTGTTACAGAGTCAGTACGAGTATACTTATTGTAAATAAAGCGTAAAGCTTTTCTTTGAACTTTTTAAATTAAATTAACGTTAGATGCTGCAAAGAGGTCCCATACTATATCAGCGTATTCGAGACCTGATCTAAGAAATGTGTTATAGGCTGCTAATTTAATGGTTGATGACGCAGGTTTCAGGTTCCTTCTTAAGTATGTGAGATGCGTGATATGGAAGTTCCAACGTAGGTCGTTTGTGACAATGACTTCAAGGTATTCGTATGAGTTAATTTCTGAAAGGGTGTAATCGCGCAAACTGTAGTTAAAAGCAGAAGTCGTCTCTTTCCGCGTCATACGCATATATACAGATTTATTGAAGTGTAAAGACATTTTCCACTCCTCGCACTACTTATTCACTTTACTTAAACCAGCACTGAAATTTTCTTGATCCGCGATTGGTCACTGTGCATATTTATATCATCAGTAAGAAGGCGCATGGTCACAGGTATATTATCTGCAATGTCGCTGATAAAGATAGAAAACAGAAAAGGCCGGAGCATCGGTCCTTGGGGAACTCACGAGTATATATCGAATTGGGATGATTTCCAGCCATTTACTTCAACATATTGACGTCAGTTGCTGAAGTATTCTTGAAGCCATAATACTATCTTTTTATTCAGTGAAACAGAGGACAGTTTAGCTAGAAGCTTGTGGTGTGGAACTTTGCAAAACGCTTTAGCGAAATCCAAATATATAACTTCCACCTGATGTCTATTATTAAGTGATGGCGAAAAATCATGAATGCTTTCAGCAAGTTGGGTTGCGTTGTTGTTGATAATCCTTTCAGAAACCGTGCTCATTCGGCTTAAAAAGGATCTTGTAGTCTCAAGAAACTCCGAAATATGTTTGGAGATAATATTCTCCAGCATTTTATGACAGGAACTTAACAACAAAATGGAACGGAAGTTCGAGACAGATCTGTCCGAGCTTGACTTAAGGATACGAACGACCTTGCCACACTTCTAATTTAAAAAAGAGAAACACTTAAAATACAAGACAAAAAATTGTCCAGCAGCAAAAGAAATAATGGGAGCCGATGAGATTGTCATAATAAGCGATAAGAACTTCGAAGTACAAATTACAAAGCTAGAGGTGTGAACATAATGAGACAATTGACCTGCTCTCCTTAACTTATCGGTGATTCTGGTCAGTGACGACAGCTTATAGGCTGACTACAGCTGACTGTATCCCTGTAACCATCGTTCCCATCGCTTAAGCGAAACGTCGCCAGTGTACCAGGACATACCTAATACTTATATTTATAATGTTTGTGTTGAAGGACAATAATAATTAAAAAAAAAACTAGAACAGTGTGGCGATAGGTCTGCTAGTTTCGTCTTTATATTTATAAGAATATATGAACAACACACAACCCTTACTCTCTTTATAGATGTGTTATTAACGGCACGTCGACGACCGGTCATTGCCCCAGTAATTCACATGGAGAACAAAAAAAAAGAGTGTGTATAGAGTGACTAGTTATGCGCAGATTAGAGGTGTTCCAGGGTCACCTGATAGCTTGCACCAGTTGTGTCACCTGATAGGTGGTACAATGCACCCGATTCCACGCAAACAAAAATGTGCAAACCAGCGTGAGACAGCGATGCAAGAGAAACACTATGTGCTACTGCGCATCGAGAATGGACTCGAGTACTATAGAAGCCCGACGGCTGAAATATTATTCCCGAAGGTGCAAAGCGAGAGACACTATGCGAGCCGTGAAAAGACGAGTACTTTTCGCGTCTAACGAGGGACATGAATCTTCACTGCAGACAGTTCGTTAATTAAACCTGACTTCGCTGTCGTCGAAAGTGTGCTCGGGGGAGTTTTCTCTAAGAGCCTCCGCTGATGAAGTAATGAGCCATTGCAGATTTTACGAACGTTCCGAACTGTGACTCCTGCTGGAAATTTTCCACTTAGTATTTTTTATGCTTATTGTTTTAATTTCGCTCCTTCGCTTTTACTTAGGAATTAAAACAGCGCAAAGGACGTCTTTTGCGCTATTTTATTTCTCAAATATGTCGTATTAACTCACCCAAACTTCAACTTTGGCTTCGCCTTTAATTATTTTATTTTCATTTCCCTTCCTCTTTATTTTTTCTGATAATACGCCGCTTTGTCTTTTCTCACGCTCGTCACCTGCCACGTCATCTTCTTTCCGTCGACGTCCCCACAAAACCTGCGGGATTAAATTGCGAAATGTCCTGCCCTGAACACTCCCACCCTCTCCCTCATCGTGTCTTTTTATCTTTCTCTTTTTCTTTTTTTACAGCATTCGATATTATCTTTTTGCAGTGCACACACCCGTCGTTCGGCACTTCGGACGCGACGACAGCCAGCCATCAAACGAGTCTGGCTCCACCCCACTTCCTCTTACAACAAAGTTAGCGCGAACGCGCTCAATTACAGCGGCTGAAAAGAATTGAAATGAATAAAAAATATAAAAAATCGAAGGAAAGAGCAACACGAAATTTCTCAGGGTGCTTTTTTCTTACTTCCAGATGTACCAGCGACAACAAACGTTTACAAACAGCTCCGGGTTTGCCCGCACCAGGTGTGAGCAATGCGCATGCGCATAAACCAAATTCGACTGAAGTGAAGCTTCCGCGCATGCGCCGCGTCGGCTGCAGCGCCACCGCATCGTGTGACGTCATATCCGAGTGTTGTTGTATAGGGAGTATTCACTGGCGGCCATATCTGTGCGCGTGGTTGCTGAGCGCGTGCTGACGGCGAGCTTCCACAGTTCTTTTGCAACGTGCATTCCACACCATCAAGATTGCCGGTCTTAGCAAGCTATTAATGTAAGCTCGTTCTGAGCATGCGCCCTAAACATCGCCCTCAAACATGGCGTCCAGTGAATGCCTCCTATACTCCGTTTCACCTTACGATAACCGGAAAGGATGCTACGAACCATCTCAGTCAATGCAACACGGTGATCATATGACCACGCGCTCCGCGCGTCACAGCGCGTTTTCCGCAGTTCACGTACGACACTAACACGGCGTTAGCTTGGCTTATGGATGGCTCGTAACGTTCTCCACCGTGATTCATAGTAAGGTGGACCGGATTAAAGGTTTTGTCCGATATCAAATTGACTGCTTTCTGTCTTTGTAATTACCCTAATTTTTCCTGGGTTTTTGCGAGGGTAAGGTTTCTGTAGATCGCAGTAAAATGCTTTATTACACGCAATTTGCAACTGGACAACGAAACAAAAAAGTAAAGCCACTGAAGATGAGGTAATGACTGAAGAGCGAATCAGGCATTCATGCCTAGGAATACCACCCGACTTTTTCGTGGCCAACTAAGTATGCACCTCGACGCAGAGCTCGCAAACAACCAAAATATAGTTTGCACGAAGCTCTCGTGCGTGCATCTCATTATTTCCGCATTTCGACGTGTTCCCAGTAACACCTGCCCAAGAGGCCGTGTTCTTTCGCATTCCGGATGTAGAAACAAAATATCATGTTCAGTCAAAACTAAGAAGAAAAAAAAGAAGCTTAAAATTGCGGTGGTTCCATAGTCGAAGCTGTTCTTCGTCTCACCGTGACTTGGTCAAGAGAGAACGCTACGGCTCCCTCCAGCCAATCAGAGCAATGGAGAAGAAGCACGTGACAACCCTTACTAAAGGTATCGGTGGTTAAAGTAGTAGTAGTAGTCCGGGGGAAGGGGGGGGGGGGTTTGGGAAACTGACTGTTGTTGGGGCGTACTTAGACGTAATCCAAGCAGCGTTAAAACATTGGAACATCCTCTTACCCGGACCCCCTTTTGTTTGTCCCAGACGTCGCTTTTGCCTCCCTCAAAGAGTAGCCTGTCACTCAAAATTCGTACAAAAACGGCGCTTGGCTCTCTGGAACCGTAGCCTTCGCCGTTTGCCAAGTTACGATGAGATGGACCACAGGCAGCCGGCCGGCAACGTTCAAGAGCAGCGTTCCGCTTCGTCTAACTTCATTCATTTTTAAAGCGGCAGGATCGCCAGCCCGGTTCTGGGAGGTTCCTGTCTTCTTTTGCGAGCACAACTATCCACGTGGAAACACGGTGGACGCATAAAAATCAACATAATCTCGATGAGACGGAACGCAGGTGCGTACCTGTCTCCGGCAGCAGGGACTCTCCATTTTCTTTCACGCACGCCTTCTAGAAAAATAAAATGAAACAACGAAACATGTCGTTTCTTTTTTTTTTTTTCTTTTCGCAGCATATTATTGATGCCAGCGAAGCTCGAAAAAAGCCAAGGCCGTTCGTTCGATATTCAAAGCCGGAAACTGCAATGCTAAATTTTTCGAGGCCTCGAACTTTTGTAGTGCCATCTGCGCTCCGATTCTAGTGTTTCATTTATTTTAATTCCGCGCTTTGTCTGTGTGCATCTCTTTCTTGCGTCCTTCGTTTATTGTATAGCGCTGTTTAACCCTTTTAGAGTTATGTTCAAACTAGCCCAACTTAATGCTTTGCTGCTGTTTTATTTATATATATATATATATATATATATATATATATATATATATTTATTTATTTATTTATTTATTTGGAGGGCATAGTATAGCGCTGTTTTAGCCTTTTAGACTTATGCACAAACTGGGCAAACCTAATGCCTTGATGCTGTTTTATTATCTATCTATCTATCTATCTATCTATCTATCTATCACTATCTATCTATCTATCTATCTATCTATCTATCTATCTATCTATCTATCTATCTATCTATCTATCTATCTATCTATCTATCTATTATATATATATATATATATATATATATATATATATATATATATATATATATATATATATATATATATGTATGTATATGTGTGTATATATTAGATGTTTGGATTTAGATAAATGTTACTGAATGCTCCGGCGTACCCACTTCTCTTAATAGTTGCGTACTTTTGAATATTTATTCATTCATTCGTTTATTTTCTGGGCTTATGAACAGACGATGCATTGGTAATAAATGCGAAACAAACAGTGCGATTAGAAATTAGTCAGGAACAACTTAAAAAGTAAACAAAATGAGGTAGAAACGTCAATATTCGCTGCAACAAGGGTGTTGTATGCGAGCAATTGGACTAATTGAGATAATTTAATTAACAAAGGCAGCAAGAGACTCGCCAATCTCGCCTTGGAATGTGAACATGAATAGATAACTTGAACATATATCCAGCAGCATACACGCATGGTATTGAAATTGATTAAAGAGAGAGGTAGATAGATAGTCAGGGGAACGAGGGAGCAGTTCAAATCCTTATATTGATAAACTGTATCCAAGAGGCTTGGCGCATTCGCTGCGCAGTGTCAGGGCTTGAGACGGGGCGCCGGCGAAACGAAGGAACTGCCATTCCTTCCACGTCGCGGTCCTCTGTTGACTCGGCGGTCGTTATCTGCGGTCCCACCCGAAGTCGTGTCGCCGTCGTCTTTCGCACGGACGTGATTCGTTGTGGCTGCTCAGCCGAAGGGCACACACGCCTCGGGCAAGGGGAGGAAAACGATTCTCGCTGGAGAAAGGGTCGCCTCGTGGAAGGCCAACGGCGCCGCATCGGGGCTCGCATCACACGAACGATGCGTTTCTTCGTCGTTCGCCGCTTGGGGACATAACGCTGCGTCTTTGTGCGTGGTGTAGACGTATTCGGAACCTTTCAAGGACGGCTTGAGTCCCGATTATCTGGGTGTTGGTTGTTGTAGTGGCCTCGAATATTCTGAACCCGATTCCCATTCCTCTGATGGGCTGTGGTTCTGACTGAGCATGTATATCACGACAAACGATAAGCAGAAAGTGACACACGACGCTGCGAAGCAATTAGCGATAAAGCCCCTTGATGTGTTTGTGTTTTGTCTTAGGTCCGAGTCATAACAAAGCGACGAACAGAAACAAACGAAACCGACAAGCCCCAAGCGCGCAAATGTATATTGTGCAGGCTTGCAATCCCTCGTGCTTACTTCACGAGCACCAAGAGGTTGCAAGCCTGCCCGATTATACCTTCGCGTGAACGCTGCACGTGCTTGAGACTTGTCGGTGTCGGTTGTTTTTGTATGTCGCTCTAGTGGGACTTGGGAATTAGAGTAATACGAAATACGTGAATGCACGAGGTTCGTGCCTCGTGCGGTCCATGGAAGCAAATGTTGGCGCAGCTGCTGAAATAAGCTGGTCCCTGCAAGCGAGAGGGACGCGGAGCACTCACGCTACTATGTTGCACATGTTTTGCTCGTTCACATTACAATGGTTGTCGGTACTTGAAAGAAACGCTAAGGGAGAATCCTATTAAGGAGCTTTAATTAGCGATATGCGTGACCAAAAGCGCTGCTGGGGTCTGCTTTCAGCGATTGTAGCCAAACGACGGACATAGGAGACATTGTCAGGCTGCCAACTTCGGCGGTGTTGGTTTAGGTCGCGCTGGCTCCTAGCTTCCACCGTGCTTTCTACACACACCATCAAAACTGTCGTCGAAACTGATAATACGTAGCCGGGATCACAACTTATGTCGTCACGGTGAGCCAGACATATGAGCAGTTTCGTAACTGAGTTACTAGTTACGTTGGGCAAATTTTGGTCGTGACGTCATGGTTGGAAGCCACGGGAGTGCACCACCGAAGCATCTCGGTACTAACCCTTTGATACAGAGCGTTGCCCAGAAGTAACAACTCAATAATGGTTTATTTGCTCCCGGTCCATGGGCGCCTCAATAAATATAGCGCCCTCTGTCGCAAGGGCGATGATACTTGCGCTTAGCAGTGAAGGATCGAAAAGCATCTCTAAAAATGTCGCTCGTCCTTCAAGCCGACAGTGGCTGTGAGGTAGGATGGCGTGAACCACTAACCTTGAAACTGCCGAAGAAAAACAAGCGCAAATATTCCAAATCCGGTTACAGCTTTCTCTCCTGTGCTAAATTCTAAATGCACCTGTGGCTTCGCCTATGTCGTAACTGCTTTCAGTCGTTCGACGTAAAGTAGTGCTATGGTGGGCTAGAAGGGGAGGTGTGACAATCAATGGCATCGCCCAGCGGTAAAAAATGGCGGTATGTTCAGCACGCAGGTAATAGCATCGATATCCCACAGCAGTGCCACAACTGTGGCACTGCTGCGAGACAGCACTGCTGCCACAGCTTCGTTAACACTGTGAACACTAACGAAGTTGGCATTGTCTTCACCGTTGATCGCATTCGAGAAGTGCCGCATAACGAGTCTTTCCTTGAAGTGCAGCTCGCTTACTGCCGACCTTGTTTGTAAGCATTTTGACGGCACCAAGTATGGCCCGCTCCCTTGTTCGGCATCTTTCGCGTTCTTTTGGGACACCCAAACAACGTCGCCTTTGTACCCGCAGATCTCAATTATATATACCCATGTCTTGCATCCTAGAACAAAACTGGATTTTTGTCGCTGCTTGTCAGCCGTAGTGGAATTGGGCACGGCACGTTGAGCTCGACGCAATGGAGAGAGGCTGCAGTTAAGCTATGGTGGAGTTTTGCGAAGCCCCTCGATATTTCTTTCACCTTGTGTTCCTTCTAGTGCAGGGTGGCACTGCTATCCACTTATCGATGGCTCTCCGTCCCGCTAATACAAACCAGAGCTTCGCATGCTGAATCACTGAGTCACTTTCGCGAGCGCGATCGTCACACCTCCCCTTCTAGCCCGCAATAGTAGTGCTGCAAATGCCCACTGTTGCTCACGAGCAACGATTCAAAAACATGTTAATTAAAAGGATAATTTTTTTCTTAATCCAGATTTTTTGTATACTTTGTCTTGTAAAGCCACATGAATGTTTGTTGATCTCCAGTATTATAAGTAACGTTTTGGGCATCAAAGGTGCGTTCTTCAGGGCTCAAGAAACATCTAAGAGCATGCATGACTGTCTTGTTCCTTGCTCTACGAACATCACTCTAAAATGGAGGCCGGTTGCCAAACGCTCACCGCATGTGAACAGCATTAGGGTCTTTTAGCAAACCGTTACCGTGTTCCGCGTACAGCACTATACCGGAGCTAAAAGTCCCGAATACCATCCCTTTGTTCGTTTGCGTACTCTGTATTTTCCTTCTCCCCCAGATTCCGGCTCAGTAAACTAACATAATGAAAACAACTTGCTGACGGGCATTCATTTAAGCCGCATAACACAAGCGCCGATGTACGCGCATAATTCACTCGACATTTTACCATTTTATTTATTAAATTTATTCACCTCTTGTGCATATTGAAGAATGTATACATGGCATTTATCGTGCTTCTACAGGGTGTTTCTAAGCGGTGTTATAAAGTAACCTTTTTTAAATAAATAAGGTAATGAACGAAAATGCATCGAAACTTTTCAGATATTGTGTCTTCAGGTGGCGCATTTATCACACTAAAACTTTAAAAGTCTAGGTTTCAGGGAATAAAAAAATGAGGCCTGAAAAATGCCGTTTTATTTCTTTCTATGCACCAGGGATGAGAAAGGGCGAAAATCGTCTGGTTGATGCTGCTGATCCCATATGATACCCACGACAGTTGGATCTGCTGGACCTGCTTTCGAGTATTTATCTCGAAGAAGCTTTCACGTTTTTCATGTGAATAGCAGCTTCAAACAAACAAATTTTGCCTTTTTTCCTTCTGACCATAAAAGCACACACACACAAAAAAAAATGGTTCTTTTCAGGCTTATGTGTTCTGTTTTGTTTTCTTCTGAAGCCTACACTTATAAAATTCGAGCATGATAAATGCAGCGCCTAAAAACAGCTTGTTCCATTGCACTCAGTTCGTTCGTTTATTTATGCGAAATTGTTTTGCGCCCGAATAGGGCCGGAAACGCCCTGCAGATGCAGAGCAGTCCGGTCGCATGAGTGCGGATATGGACGAAATTGATTAGGAATGCATGCATTCAGTTACGGGCTTTAGCTGAGCAAGTTGGTTCATTGCTTGTGAATGGAGCCAGCTGAACATATGAAACATATGAACATATGAAACATTCGCACCAGCGGTGCGAATGTTATATTTTTTCTCTGTGTGTTTCTTATGTTCAGCTGGCTCCATTCCTAAGCATGCATTCAGCCAGCGCGTGCTTTCTCGCTTTTATCCCATTTCCTATCGCGCACCACTCGATGCCCCGCTCCAGAAGGATGTTACCTAAAAGATTAAACAAACCCTTGCAGGGCACCATCCACTCATCATCCCTCCACGGAAGACCTTTTTTCACCCCGTGCTGCAGACTCGCGGGTCCCCTCAGAAATGACTCGTGGAAAGGAAGGGAGAGTACTCTGTGTTATGAGAAGAGATGCGTCGCAGCTCCACTTTAGTGGAGTGCCCACCGAGCGTCTCCCCCGCGGCCCAATACGAACGAAGCCTTGGGACCCTGCGGCTGCTGCTTGCGGCTGACCATCGGCGCCTATTTCCAACTTTCCTTCGACGCTGCCTCCCCCGAGGGACGCGGAGAGGCCATTGGAGGCAGCTTTTACCACTGAGCCGTTCGCCGGCCGTCTTTTCCGTAATAACGCCTAAGGGGCGAGCGAAGCATCCTGCGGTGCCGTGTGGGTTGTTGTTGTTGTGGCTAGCGTCAAATCAAAGAAGAAAAAAATAGCCTGCCAGTTGCGGTTGAAATGGGGGAAGAAAATGATAAAGAAAAAGTGAAAAGAGAGAGCGATAGAAAGGCGTAGAAAAGAAATAAGAGAAGGGAGAGATGGGAAAAGGAAGTTTCTCATATGGCTATTATCTTTTTGCGCCGCGTTGCGTGGGTCCTTGTTGGGTGAAGACCTCTCGGGTGTTAGTAGGCAACGACAGCTGCCTCGATCAATGATGGAAGCCCCAAAAACGGAAATGGCGGATGAGAGCTTTGAGGTTGATCTTCTTGCACTACGCGACTGCAGTGCGGTTCCCGAGACTTAGGCCAGTGTGTGACTAAATATTATAAGCGAACGTGTTTGCTAAAGCAATACGATACGAGGAGAAAGTGACGTAGAGGAGGAGACCAGAGGGGATTTCAAAACGCCGAGCTCTGGTTCTAATGATTGTAGTGGGTATACCCATAGAGCTATTATAATGTGAGCTAGAGGTTCAAATGGCGCTAGTGTGCTGTTGCAAATTAAAGCAGACAGAAACCTGTCGAAAGGTTACTTCCGGTAATGCACTTCTATGGAGAAAAGTGAGTGCATTTTCTTCCTGCGCTTCATTGTGAAAGCAAATATCGCGACTAATTCGTACGTACAAGATAGCTTGGAACATTTCTCGGTCACGCAGACGAAAATATTGGTTAGTTACGGCGTTTTTTTGTTTTTCTTTTCATTTTGTTTTTCAAATTCATGACACTGAACACTGCTAAAAAAGCTTCATGCCTACATTTAGGTGCACTGTCGGACACTGTCAGCGCAGACACGGCGTCGGCGCTTTTCACAGCATGGGGGATATATGTGCTAAAGGAACGAAGGATATTTGGAAAACCGAGAGGCGGCAGGAACTACGCAGTAACACTGGATCAGTAACTCCCTGTGCATGTAGACGATCGAAATAAATTGAAGGCCACGGAATATAGTCCCATTTGCAATAAAAAAGTACCGCTTTATTCTTTCTGCTCGTGAATGTGTGCGAAGATGCTTCTTCTGCGTTCAAAACATCACCCGCACGCTCGAAATCTTTGAAAATAGGAAGAGGCCAGGGAACAAGTGCCCGATGAAAGCTGCCCGTCATAAAAAAATAACAAGAAGACACACCTTTCATAGCCCACATACTTTACATATTTTCATATAGTGACAGGACAGGTTCCATTTTCAGTATTCGTGCCGTATGGCGTGTCTGTCTATGCTGGAAAAAGCGGTGGAGAAACTGCATCGTGACGTCGCCGGTGGGAGGAGCCTAATCTCCATCGCTAACAAACTACATCGGAAGAGAACTGCACCGTGACGTGTCCGGTGACGTCGCCGAACAGTGGTGATTGAGTTGAAACTACATCGTTTTTGTTTTCCCTACAGGGAATTTCGGAGAATCGCCGAGTGGGCTAGCGCACACCAGCTCGGAGCACGTGGAGCGAAAGCTCGCGCTGCAGAACCCAGGGATCCTGGGTTCAACCCCGACCCCTGCCCGTTTCGATCTGGATGAGCATCGTACCGGCGTGCGGTCGTGTATCACTACTGCGTGATGCACGTTAAAGACCCCAGGCTAGCAGTCGTACTGCACTGGCTAGATTGCTTATCTACAGTGGGTAACAATGTCGCCATGTTCAGGCAGACTAACCTCCTACTGTATAAACAACTAACGACACATTTTACTTTATGACTATGTTTGACTGCATTAGTGCAACTTCTCTCGTGGTGCACGAGAAAGAAAAAAATGTTCCATCGGGGGTTAAATTTTCGGTGAAGTAGGAAGCAAAAAAGAAGAAAAGAGAATATTTCCCTCAAGTTGGGTTTGTAGTAGAAGAGGAGGAAAAAGAAAATCAGTTGTTAGTCCCACGGTGTGTATGGTCTTTTCTTTATGTGTATGTTTATTCTAGTTCAGCTGGCCTTACCTGAAGTAGTTGCTTTAAAATAAAGTATGTATCTCTCTCTCTCTCTCTACCTGAAGTATGAACGAACTAGCTCAACTTAAGCCTGTTACCGTTGCTTGCTTGGATTTTCGCTCAGCAAAATCGCTTATATGGGGTGCACTCAAATGAAAACACAATCGTGTTGAATCGTGTAAGAGTATTTAGAATATTTATCGATCACGCCGCTGAACTTGCATCGCTCGAAGAACTTCCTTTTTGTGAGCGCCTTCTCTGCTTGAGTTTGTTGGAAACACAGCCACTTCGATCCGAGGCAATCGATGATAGCGTTGGTGACATCACCAAGTACGCGACTCACAGAGCACTGGTGAACACCAATGTTTTCGTCGCTCCCGATGGTTCCCTGGAAGCCGCCAGCGGCGTAAAAGCGTAGAGCTGTGAGGACTTGTTGTTCGGCCGTCAGCACACGGGGCCCTTCACGACGCCGCTGGAGCTTTCCGCGAAGCTGGTCGCACAGCCAGCGAGTCACCCCTTTGGTCAGCCGGTATTCGCCCACAAACCTCGCATTGCTCGTCTCGAAAGCATCTCGGTGATCTCTAAAAACTCCATCCGCTGGCGAACCCAACAGTAGAGATGCATATGTTAGGGTCGCCATCTTTTACGATGCAGTTTGATCTCTGGCTTCGTCGCGACCACTCAGTTAACTGCATCGTCGAAGTGCATCGTGACGACATTTTGACGTCACCGCCAACTGCATCATTTTACGAGCATAGCTCGAACTGCATAGGGAAAAACTACATTTCAACGTCATGTCACGTGACCCGAGAGAAGAGCCAATCAGTGCCCGATGCAGTTTTCTACATCATGTAGTTTGCGTTCCAGCATAGATAGATTGGTCGCTTTCCGAAGCCACGAGCCTGCGCGTGCTGGGCTGAGGAGATCGCACGCTGGGCTGAGGACTTGTGAATATTGGAATGGTGTATAAGCGCAACCGGAATGCTGGCGAACTTTGAACACTCTCTTGAATCTTTCGATTGTTATTTTATTTTGCTTAGAATCGTAGCTCGTTTTTACACACCTGCTCTGGAACAGAGGTTTGGGCCCTAAATAAAACGAAGTTTAAATTGTAGCTAAGCAATTACACTTTTACAATGATAATAAAGGTACATACTATTCGATGTACGACCAAACTAACAAAGGTAATTCTTGTTATTCTCCGGCGAAGATACAAAATGCACGCGCGTTTTCCCATAAGAATGCACAGGAGCACCTTAAAAGTAGACTGGTTGCTGTCTGCTTCAATTTGCATTCCGGAAGTCGCATACAGACAACAGCGAGAGTCGAACCTCTAGCGTACATTATAATAGCTCTACGGGTTAACCTAAAGCTATCTGCCTTTGTCTTCACTGCACTCGTCGAACGCGTTAAGGCCCGTTCACACTCTTGCGACCGAGTACGACCGAGAGAGACCAGACCGGTTTTTAAGCCTCTTGCGATCTCTTAGGACCGGATGCGCTACAGCGGAGCTGGTCCTAAGAGATCGCAAGAGGCTTAAAAACCGGTCTCGCTCTCTCGGTCGTACTCGGTCGCAAGAGTGTGAACGGGCCTTTAGAATGCGAGAGCCAAATGCCGGATGCCGGCGTTCCGCGTTTTAACGCATTGGACGAGTGCAGTAGATAGGCAGCTATAGCTTTAAGGCCCGTTCACACTCTTGCAATTGAGTACGACCGAGAGAGAACAAGACCGGTTTTTAAGCCTCTTGCGACGTCTTAGGACCGGGCGCGCTGCTGCGGAGATGGTCTTAAGACGTCGTAAGAGGATTAAAAACCGGTCTTGTCTCTCTCGGTCGTACTCGGTTGCAAAAGTCTGAACGAGCCTTTAGGTCTACCCAATAATCATCCCAACCAGAGCTCGGCTTTCTGACGTATGTGTTATAATTTTCCATCGCGCGTCGCCGATATCGTCTGCGTGATATATATAGTATAGTTTATTTATTTTTTATTCAGGGTTGGTGAAAAAAAGAACTCACATGTTGTTCGAAATGAGGAGGCAAACTGGTTTCATGTAACAGGAAAGCACAAAATACTGGGCAAAACCATGGAGGACAGAAATTTAAAGCAGATATGAAAGCGCTCTTAGACGTGAGAAATTAGGAGTTTGTAATCAAATTGTCCTTACGAATGAGTTAAAAAGCGTCAAAAGACGATACCATTAATGAACGATCTGTAAGCTAAAACACATGTTTTTCGACGCTGCTTAAGATTAGTTTAATTTAGTTCAGATGGCGCGAGTTTCGTTGAATGTCCCCTGCTAGAAACAAACTGACAAGGCTTCATAAGAATGTTTTGTTGTTGCTGATGAAGTCTTCTTTTTTGTTTTATAAAGTTCGTATATTCACTTATGGATGCATGCATACGTTAGCCGTTCTCATTTTGTTTAGGAAATGTACTAGCCTGAAGCGTTAAAATTAAGGTACGCGCTAGAAACGTGTTTTGCGCTTCACGGGTTCAACATAAATACCAGGTATCTTCGGTAGGGCCATGAGTTGGTCTGGGTGGGTAGCGCCGTCTAGTGGAGAATTCTCGCGACTGTGAAACTGTATCGTAACGCAATGCGAATGTTCCTTCATTCGGTGACTGACAATGCTATAAATTGGCCATTTTCGATCACCAGCCACGCTGACTGGTATCCGGCTGTATACCACCTATACCCACACTGTGTTGTAGGTGAAAACAATCGTGGCGACATGGTCGAACCTTCAAGACGAGGAAATCTATTAACTCTAACACAAACGGAGTGTCTACTTTTCCACAAAGAACTTGTGGAGACCGAATCGCTGCAGAGTGACGAGGCTGAACACACGTTTAGATCGAAAGAAACAGTCTGAGCCGTGACACCCAGCATGACGCTTCGCCATGATCAGCATCACAGCGCTGACGTTTTCTTGGGTCTAGACATTTTTACAGTTTCATCATTGACCGATCTTTCTCGGTAGACTTCAGCGATTGGCTCTCCCCCAAGTGCTTTGCGGGAAAGTCGATGCTCCCGATTTCTTGGAGTGCACTTCTGTCCTTTCTGACAAACTCACAGGCACGAGCTTGACAAATTTTTTGGCAGCAAAGAAAGTAACTCTAAAAAATGAAAAGAGTAATTTGTTTGCAGTACTAGCGTGGCAAAGTTAGTGGTAACAAAGAATGTGATGGGTGGTTCATACAGTCCCGTTTTTCTACGTAACGTTGCGTTACGAAAGCTTACGTCTGCATACGCCACAAGTAACGCTGACATCTCTGCTTCATATTAAGCGTGTCTACCTGTTCAGAGGAGACAGCCTGGCACGCGACATTCGAAAGCATCAATGTTTCGGTGGCTTATCACGTAAGGTAAGAAAACGTAAAAAAATAATAGGTCTGTTCGATTCGCCTGAACTGGCTGAACTAGTTCAGCAGTGCAGGAACTGGTGCATTCGATTCAACCGGAAGTTGCACGGCCGCTGCACTGGCGCGTTCGATTCATCCCAGTTCTGAACGAGTTCAGACCCAGTTCCTCAAAATCTTGCACCGGCTCCGGAGTCAGTTCAGCGTCCGTGCAGAAGCAGACGACAAGAGCAGACGGCGATAGCAGACGACACTCCTCGTCCGTCTCTGCTCGCGGTGCCATTTTTCGCAGCTCTTGCTCAAATGTCTGCGATGTTTAACAATAACGCCGATACGGAGGTTGCATTTCCTCTCATTTATGATAATAACGTACCCGCGGTGGACGCGGAATTGAGATCATAACCGAGGGTAGGAATTTGATTGATTATGATATTCTGAAAGCGTTTTAGGCACCTGCTCGTGTAGGTTTGGCTCCCTGTGGTAAGTGTTGAAATATTGGCTCACGTAAATTGTTTCTTTTTGATGCTATGTGGGGATCCAAAGTGTTGATATTCTTCCTTACAGACACGGGAAAGGTATTGCACTCTTGATAGTCCCCGCCTTCAGTTGCTCTTGGATGCATACTGACGACTCCGATACATTGCAGAGGTCTGGGATTTAGTACATTGGCCCTCGCATGCCCCGTAGCTGAGCATAATACTGCATGCTTTGTCCGCTGGTATCTGTGGACGCCCACTAACGGGCCTGGGAAAAACGCCGAGAATCGGCATTGGCTTGGTAGTTCCACGCAGGTCTTTCTTGAGAATCAGAATAAACGCTTCAGCTTGACGCCAAAGTTACGGTCGATAACTGTCTTGGCCAAAACGCTATCGTCAGGCCTTCGTCTTCGAGGTGACCGCTACCGACCGCGCGCTGCCGCCAGTGACTCCCGACGCAAAATCATCCTGATGCCGCGAACCTATCGTCGAAATGCGAAACTCGAGAGACTTGGAATGAATCTACTATTGCTAAATGAATGTGAAGGACACGAACGCTTATGGAAACGACAGGAACCGAACGGCCGTTAAAAATGCAGACAGAAACACATTTCGTGCAGAAAACGTTTTTAGTACACTCGAATAAAAAATATTCACAGAAAAGATTCGGTTATTATACTTTAAAACTAAGGAAACACGAATGGTCTCATCAAACCGCGACTAATTAAATGTAGCATACAACGTGGCGTGGAGAAACAAGAGCCAACAGATGCAGACGACACCCTGCGCTTCCGCTCGGAAAGCCGATCACAGCGCCAGTCCTAGCGCGGCGGCTGCACTGGTTCTGCGCCGCCGCTGCACGACTCCTGCACTCCTCTGAACTCGGACAGAACTAGTTCAGAACTTTCTGGCCGAATCGAACAGACCTAATGATTTGCGAATCGGTCTTTAGCGTGGAGAAACTGCGTACACATGTGGAGACTGGATGGCGCGAAGCAGTCCTGTGTCGTGCACGGCAAACGCGTGAGCGCTCCGTGGATGTCTTTCTTATACTTTTGGGCACCATCTCCTGCGACGGCAATGTAATTGCGACTTTCTGGAAGCCTTTTGGAGACGGAACGTACAGAAAACGGAACAATTGGAACACGCCAGCACCGAGCAAAACCCTGCCACCAGCTCGCGGAAAAAAAAAGGACCAAACGATCCAACTATACCTCGACTCGTTGCGGTTACTTCACCGGTGGCGGTGAAGTGAGCACGTCAAACGCAGCGTCTGCTTTTTTTAATATATGTCTGGCACCTCACCATTTCCGTTCCCAAAAAGTAGGGACGGAAGTTGACCACCCCCGACCGCCAGCGGGAAGTTGACGCAGTGCTGGTCTCCTCACTCAGTGCAGGCCGAGCGTCTTCCTCGAGCGCATCCGTGTTATTCCCGGCGGGGTTAAGGCATCACGTGTTCAGACATATAAACAGCGGCGCTGTATGTCCGAAAGATATTCTTGCGCTCTTTCTCTCTATACAGAGAAAGAGCGCAAAAAAGGGCGTCGGAAAATCAGAAAAGAAAAAATGCAGACGCTAGTGTAGACCAGACTTGTACGGTTCTCATTCCAATTATTCAAATTACTTGTAATCGATTATTTTCGGAGTAATTTTGTAATCATTCGATTAAATCTACTACGTATAGTTATCACGAGAGTAACCTGATTACTTCCGAGAAAAATAAAATTACTCCGTAACCTTTGCTATTTAACCACTTTCCTTTCTGATATGCATCCTTTGCTTTCACGACATTCCTACCAACGAATCCTCGAGCCAAGTCTCTGACAGGGGGCGGTCTACCAAAAGCGGTCGATTGAGAAGATGAGTAGTTTGCAATTCGGTGATTCTAATAAAATAATAAACAGTACGAAAGGCCCGTTTTCGAGCCGGCACAAAGATATGACGTTCTAAAATTTCTCGAGTAATCGGAAAAGTATACGTTTACTCCTCCAAGTAATGGTGAACAACTTTTCCTCTCGAGTAATGGAGTAAATTAACTGAGTACTTTTCAGACGAGAGTCGGTGAGGGGAAACATCAGGCGTGATGTTTTCTCCCCGCCGCGAGTAACACAGGTGCACGTGGAAGAGCTGGCACTGGTGTCCATTCAAGGAGATGAGCGCTGTGTCAGCAGCTTTCGGCTGGAAGTCGGCTTATCGGCTTCCGTCTCTGGTGGGGAACGGAAATTGTTAGGGGCCAGCCATATAACACATTTTACGTTAAAAACATTAAAAAATACCCGTAATACCTCGCGGTTTTTTCTGTCAGGTGACTCTTAACTCTAAAAAGCGTGCGTCTACTTTCCGTCCAACACTCCGGAGAGCCAATCAGCGCAACTTACGGAGAGCAGCTCAGCGAATGACAATGCCGAAACATATGTTTAGACCATAAAATCGCACTCTGAGTTGTGACATTAAGCAATGCAAGCGTGACGTTTTGCATTGCTTAATGTCACGTCACAACTCAGACTGCGTTTTGTGGTCTAAACATATGTATCGGCATTGCCATTCGCTGAGCTGCTCTTCGTGAGTTGCCGTGATTAGCTCTCCGAGTGTTGTGCGGGAAAGTAGACGCACGGGCTTTTTTTTTTTAGAGTGTTTACGCAAGTCGGTAAGCAGTGATGTTTCATACACACTATATTTGCTTTTCAAACTAAAAATAAATAAAGATGTAGTATTTGTTTTTCCTTTACTTTTGGGTACACGGCAAGAAAGGTGTTGGAAGGAGCCACGACATTGCTTTAAGATTGTTTAACACTGCCTATAAATACAATCCTTAAAAAAAAACACTGCAAAAAGGCATAAATGGGATACGTAATTTTGAAAATAAATTTTCAACGAAGAAACAATTAGCGAAATATTTACGCCGTTCAACGCAATCTAGGTGCAGGTTCCAGCCCGCTCTAAGCCCCGCCCACAAATCTGTGGCCCCGCCCATTACTACTAGACTGGCTTGACTGCTCGACCGAAGAGGCTAACAAGCGTAATGTCTCCCTGTGGCGTCATACGGTGTTTCTAGTCTGAAAATTCTAACACCGCCTGCTAGTTGTGCGGGCAGACGAACGGCAGCCAACGTTATTAGATTAGCTGAGTTACGGAACTGCTCGTAGACGCTGCATGCACGAGCAGTGCCCCCCTCTCTCACCACGACTCGCCTCCCGTCGCTCGACGTGCCGGACGTCTGCTACGGTAACTGCAGTGTATTCTATATAATACGTACGTTTAGAAGCACAGCGTCTAGATGGCGTTCCAACGTACTCTATGCCTCTATGGCAGATGCTCTGCTCTATGGAAAACAGTTATGGAATGAACACTCCAGATGGCCCTTCAAACGACGGGACCACTAAAGTGAGTGTGTACTCTTCCGCGAGAGTTCCACTAGTGAGGTAATCTAGAAACGTTGGCGGCAGCCTTCAGCATCGTCCGCTATCTCACCGCCGTCTGTTGTCGTCTGTGATGCCGTGAGACGCGGACACGAAAGCTGCGCGTCGGCGTCCGCATTCGCCTCCGTCCGTCATGCTATTCGTCCCCCGTCTAAAACTTTCTGGCAACGCTCAGAAGTCGTAACCGTGAAAGCGGCGTTCTAGCGTTTCATGCATGCACGAGCCACGGTCCAATACAAGCGTCTGTCAGCGTCTATTGATGCGCGCAATAAGCGACCGAGAGAACCACAAAATCAACAAAACAAATATGGAGCTCGGGCTTTGCAGTTCTTGTTATTTTGTTCGGGTGTAGGACAAAATGGTCCCGTTCAGAATGGTCCCGGTCAAAATGGTCCCGGACAAAATGGTCCCGGACAAAAAGGTCCCAAGTGCCAAACCGGACAAAATGGTCCCAGGTGAATTTATCAATACTTTGAGCGCTCTTAATAGGACAAAATGGTTTGGTACTTTACACACGTTCAATGATAATATCAACATTTTCATTATAATCATTTGTACCAAATTTTAAATCGCTTGTATATATACCATGTAGCTCTATTTCTCAAAGGTTCTTGATTACTACCGATATATTCCACGTGTGTAATCAATCGCCAGAACCTGTTTTCAAATTAGCGCTGTCGAGCTTAAAAATGATATTCGGAATGAAAGTTATTCTCATACACGTACTACAGGTCCTTGACGTGTTTTTTTTAAATGAACCTCTCGTACCACCGTGTTCTATTTTTCAGAAACAACATCGCTCTGTCTGAACATTGTATATTAAAGAAATCAAAAATTGATTTCGCAATTATGAGCGTATTTATTACATAGACAACTTAAGAGACAAGAAGTCGACGCTGCTGAAGCGAATGCCTAATACGAAAATTTATTCATATAACCCACACCCTCAAAAAGTCGTTCAAGGGACGGAGCCTTTACGCGTATTGTGTGCAAAGAGCTACAAGCCGCTGCTAATATCCATCAAGAGTAGAAAATACAGAAAACCTGCAAACACCAAATAAATAATGCCACGCTGGGACCATTTTGTCCGGAATGGCAGTTGGGACCATTCTGCCTGGGACCATTTTGTCCGGGACCATTTTGTCCGGGACCATTTTGACCGGGACCATTTTGACCGGGACCATTCTGACCGGGACCATTTTGACCGGATTTTTTCACATGGCGTCCTCGAGCAAGGTGGGCAATCGTCACGACACACAATTAAAACGCGACGTAAAAATATTCGCTTTGATAAGCCAGGTGCTCTGCAAAACTTGAAGCCTTGCCTTTGAAGGCGAAATGACGGGAACACACCTGGACAAACAATTGATGCGAGCCGAACGCCTGATTGCCTCCAACCAAATGGCTCACCAATTCTTACGTGTGTAAATATCTTCTCGGTAATGAAACCATGGTCGCAATCACAACGGTCGGACAATTAACAGAGCAGCGGGGCCGCTTTTACGGGAACCAACATCTTTATTCGGCATCAACACACGCAAAGAAAGAAATCAAGCCAGATCGATCAAAGTACCGACTAAGTCAAATGGGTCGATGGCGGCTTGAAGGGACCTATAAATCTGTTTCTCCACTTGTCGCACTGGCATTTACCACAGGGGTGCTCGAAGCTTGTGCATTCATTAATTGAGAGTACGAATACATAAACCCTCGGAGTAAAATAAGAATAAAATTTGTGTGTGCAATAATTATTGCGAAGCCTTTCAATTCAAAATCACCAAAAATCGTTGTGGGCTATTCTGGCGTTTACTCACGATTGAACAATTCGCGAAATGGAAAAAAAATAGAATTGGCTTATCAATTCTTCACCTCATTTTGCCCGAAAAAGCGCCACAATAACACAAAATATTGTTTCAGTGTGCATGTAAAGTGTAGGGAAAACATATAGTTTTTGATTTCTCTTGATTTACTCAGGTGAGCCGAACTTTCCACAATTTTAGCGAAAGCTTTCACCAACTTTCGGCACCTCTGTAGTAAATCCTAGCACGATACGTTAAGAATTCGATTTATGCCATCCCTTCAAACGGCCATCGATCCCTTTAACCCCCGCAGCAGTTGATCTGGGACGCTAGGCTTGCCAGTCCCGCTACGAGAACAAGCATCCGCACAGCGCTTCCGAAGGCGCGTGCTTGCGGCAGTTTGTATAGGGTGTATTCACTGGCGGCCATATCCGTGTGCGCTGATGCTGAGCACGTGCTGATGGCTAGCTTCCACAGTTATTTTGCAACGTGCACCCCGCACCATCAAGATTGCTGGTCTTGACAGCCTATCAATATGAGCTCGTTCTGAGCATGCGCTCTAAACAGTGACCTCAAATATGGCGGCCAGTGAATACCCCCTATAGTAAACTACGTCGGTTGATGAGATCTTCCTCTAAACACCTTTGTGAACTCAAAACAACTTGCACTCATAAAAATTGACATGCTCAACAAGCTTCGATCGTTCAGCACTCCGCAGACGCCGACAGCCATGTTTGTTAACGTATCAAGCCGAAGCGTATAGAAGCAATTTTAGAATGCATTTGAAAACAAGGGCTTCATCTTGATTATTTGTTTTTCAAACATAAAAATATAGTCAACTAAAATACTATTACGGCACAGAGGCAAAATTTACAACCCTGCAACCTTTCACACGTCAATCATCTCTCCCAAATGAAAGATGTAAGCACCTTGAAACCACGGGGCGGGGCTTAGTGGGCTGCGACCTCCACATTCTGCACCCAAATTGTGTCCAACGACGTAAATATATCGCAATTTGTTTTTTCGTGAAAAAGTATTCAAATATTTAGCTGTCCCATTTATGTTATTAGAGAAAAAAAAAACTTTTTTTTCGTTGCAGTGTTCTTTAAGCCTCGCTATAAACGGCAGTGCAACAGGAAGCACTCACTGAAATCCGTTTGAGTGCATATATCTCCGCCACGCTAGGCTTCGCGATAACCATTAACTACCTCTTATTCTGTCCGCTATTAAATTTGAGAATAAGCGCGTTTAGTTTACGGCAAGATCGAAGTCGCCCAGGGCCACTCCCGTTTAGTGGAACCGTCATTAGAGACCTCGACGGAGAGATCGGAACTCGCTTAAGTTCCGGGTCGATGCATGATTACGGTTTAGAACAACAAAGATCCCCAATCGATGCAGAATTACCGTCGGCACGAGCCGTTCAGCGTTCAACCACTCGCGTTTCCCTAAGGAGTCTCACCGTGTGAGCGTTCGTTTGCCCCGCAGCAGATTACGAACTTCGGTGCCGACGGGAAGAACATGGGAACTTTCGCTGCGCGGACTTCGGGCGATTCCTCAAACTATGTCGGAAGAAATTGCTAGAGCCGTAGTTACACGGCTCGTACATCATGCAAAAGACATAGTGTTTATGCAGACATGATGATATAATTATCTGCGGATACGTCTCGAACATGTTTGCTTCATGTATGCTTCGAACATGTCTTGAGACAGTTTTTGTATGACCAACGGGACACAATTGGAAGACCTCAAAGATTGTCTACAGACTGTCTTTCGTGTGATGTTTAAGCAGTGTGACCTTAAATGGTTCAGTATCGCCACACTGTTCGTGTAGCTGTTCTGTGTGGGGAGAAAACAGGCTAGCCTCTAATTAGGATTCGGCGTATTCCGTGGAATTCAGTGTTTCGTTAAAAAAAAACAAAAAAAAACATGGAAAGCTTTTATTTAATAAAACACCCTAATCCCGAAATTCTATCCGTCCGTCCGTCCGTCCGTGCATTTCCCCGCTAAATTTAGCGGAAACATTGGCATCACGTGACCTGCCGTCACGTTGCCGACACATCAATTCAGTATCCGTGCTAAATTTGACGGAGGGATTCTCGTCTTGTGACCTACCGTAATATAGCCTACCTAAAATCGATAGCAAATCGGATAAAAATTAGGGGTAAGCTAACTTTCGGTGTGCCGTGAAAAAACTAAATGTTAAAAAAAATGTTACTTTTAGATTTTGTGACCCTCGAAACTTGCGATCGCTGGAAGGGCCGATGAACCAAAGACGACTGTCCTTGCCAGTCAGCAATGTTCGCCTTATCTCCCGCCGTTGTTGAGTAACATCGTTTTTGCCGAGGTCACCATTTGGTCAGGGCCCTGCAATTACTGGAAGTGGGCTATCCTTCGGTGTTTCTCAAAAAATGGAAATTCTTGCCAAAAATAAGGGTGGGCTATCTTTCGGGGGTGGGGCATCTCTTGGGGTAAAACGGTAAACGCCAATTCAGTTTTCGCGCTAAATTTAACGGGTAAATGAAGTCACGTGGCCTATACACCTACTCATTTTAGCGGAAAACCTAATTGATGCATAGGTCACGTGACCTGGCATTGATAAACGATCGGTGCTTAAATACTGGACTCCATGTATTATGCTAGGACTTTGGAGATAAAGGTGCAGTCCGTTTATTCCGATAAAAGAAGAGTGACGAGTCAATGGTCCGGAGGAGTCGTTAGTTCGGCCTTCTTTCGAACATCATTTGGTTGACGAAAGTGGCGTATCATTAATGTCCGTCCTGGACACCGAATCAATGTTAATCTATTTCTACATCACAAAAAAAAAGTAATCTAAGAACGTGCATTGTGCAAGCTACTGTTCTAACTTTAGGCTTTTTACGCGTAGAAGAAGGCTGAGTTTTTGTAAGAGGGATTAAGACCACACGTACAAAGTGCATGTACAGTGTATAAGATAATTAAGACTGCATGGTGTCCAGTGGCCAGTGCTGTCCCATTGTACGTTGTGGTTCTTAGCTCTTCCTGTCTCTGGTAAAACTTCGAACTGAAAGTTTGTCGGTAATTAAAACCAGGGCTCGGCACTTGATCGATTAACTTACCGATGGATCGATTAACGTTTTAATCACGAATAATTCTTTTTTAACCGGTTAATCGGTAAACCATTGACGAACCACAATAGAGCAAATATTGAACGCTTTCCCCTACTTTAAGAAACAATTTACCTACTTTGGGAAACAAACACGTGACTTCAGGAAACAATTTAACCTAATGTAAACTGTAGGGCGATATTTGTAACTACTGAAAAATGCAGAAGGTTTCACGTGTCCCGGCCACTTCAATGCCGTGCGAGTGTCCGTTTAGCGCAGCAGAGACTACTGTAAACAATCAAGGGAGATCGCTCTATTACAGGAGAATATCAACGAACCTCTTTGCCTCATGCAGCTGAAGTAAGAATCTGTAAGTGTGAGCGTCCTTGAACTGTTCTCAACTACACATCGAGGTTTACTCATAATCAAAATTCTATATTGAACCGTTTATCACATATTCAGTAGCAAAAAAAAATGAAAATGAAAATAATAATAATAATAATAATAATTTTGATTTCTTAGAACATTGTGCGTGAAAACGAACGAGATCGATTAATCAATTAATTAATCAATTAAAAGGCGGCGATTAATCGGGTTAAAATTTCAATCGACGCCCAGCCCTAATTAAAACCTTTTCAACCACGCTTAATCTCCCTACAACTCGAATCTATACTTTAGACAGCAGTAAGTCTATTGATGTGTATAGCTCCATGTTGTAAATATTTCAAAACATTAATTTAGGTTTATGTGCCTCTTGATACGTATCTGTATGAGTATCATTTCTCTTTAATTCTGGTGAATGTAGATATTACGACGCAAGCGGAATCGATGCAGAATCGTGAAATTTAACGGAAGTAAAATTCGATAAACGACAAACCCGCGGTATAAAAGTAAGCGAAAAGAAAAAAACACCTTCCGGATTTTACTAAAACCGGACTATGAAAACATGTTCCGTATAGTTGGCGCATAAAGGAAGAAACGTGAGAAATGTGCTGTTGCCGATGATCGACAAAGACCACATTTCGTCCGCTGATCAACAAAGCACAATCAGCCTTATGGGATGCCCGGGCTATCCTCTTTCGAAAATTCAAATTTTGTGTGGCATTTTTGATTCACCCAGTGTTGTATAAACGTTACAAAAAGAAACAAAAAAACGTTATTTTTTTTTTGCGAATAAAAAGAACGTGTACGTTACCTCAAAGTACAAGAAACGCGTTACCGTTACGTTTAAGAAGGAGCGCACGTTGCTTTTGCGTTACTTTATATTTATGAATTAAAACGTTTTGCTGTTTTGATGTTACGGAAATGCATAAGCGCCATATTTCAAGAAACAGAATGTACATGGAGAAACTTAACCTTATATTTATTACAGTTGCACCTGAATACTCAAGAAAGAAAAAACGAAAAGAAAAACGCAAAAAAAACGCAGTAATTCCCATGCCTTGGCGCCTATAAACAGGAAATAAAATTAAGTGTAATTTCTTTAAAATTTTGGGAAGATGCAACGAGTAACGTAACTACGTTACCCGTTAATCAAAATAAGTAACCTAAGTACGTTATTCGCTACCGGTTTGGGAAAAAAAAGTAATGAGTACGATATACGTTACCGAAAAAAGTGACCCGTTACCGGTAACGCCGTAACTAGTAACGCATTACTGACAAGACTGTTTTCACCTTAAGCCGCGGTCACACTGCTCATACATTATACAAAAGACAGTCTGCAAACACGAGTGACCGCAGTATCCGTGGTTTGAATGCCGCGTGCCAAGTTCCCTCCTTGAAACTCGTTGCCATGCGGCATTCGAAGCCCGGATCTCGCGGTGACACGCGTTCGAATCTGTATGCAGACTGTCTTTTGTATCAAGTATAAGCAGTGTGACCCCGGCTTTATAAGGTGGACCGCAATCGATGCTACAAGCCATCCCAGTCAGTCCAGTGATGTAAATGATGCTTCACTGCCCCGTTGGAAAATCACGTGTCTCGCAATCGGCTCCCGGTTCGTAAAGTTCGCTGCTGTTCGTTTTTGGATGGAAAGGAAAAAATACCGAGCGTAAAACAGTAATGTTATTAACACTCTGTATCTCACGCGTTGGCAATTCCGCGTAGCAAAGCCTTCGAGCTTGTCGTCTGCAAAACCCAACTCAACAAAACCTCCACCGACTCCGCGGTAACTCTAGGTAGCTCTCGCTTCTTTGAGCTGCATTACAGCGGAGTCACTCTCGACCACAAAATATTTATTTATAAGAACTGCGAGGGCTGTCAGTTTTAATGTTTGTACGCAAGCTATTTGACGGGCTTATCGAAAAGCTTCCAAAAAGTTTCAGTGCCGACAACAGCTTAGAGACGGGGGAAACGGCACTTTTTCTCGTTCTTCCCATTGACTCCCATGCATTGGCTGGTGTCAATCAATGGCCGCCGGTGGCGACACTCGGTCCCAGCTGCCGAGGCCGCGGTCCGCGATCCAGCCTACTACAATAGAGATCAGTGTTTGTAGTTTAGTTATTTGATAGGAAGAAGCACGAAAACCGGCGTAGTGCAGCATGCGCCGCCGAGCAAAACGTAGCGATCATTGAAGTTGTGTCTTCTATGCGGAGCGCAAGTTCGTCTGCTTGTTTTCCAGGGGTTATGGTGACGTCAGAACGCCCAGCTCTGATTGGCTCTGAAAAATAGTGGGTAGGCCTCAAGGCAGCTTGCTTTGAGGCCAACCCATTACCCTTCCAGTCAGAGCCAATCAGAGTTCAGCGCCGTTCTGACGTCACCATAACCCCTGGAAAAGAAGCAGACGAACTTGCGCTCCGCATAGACACAGGCAAACAGCGACTTTCCTTGTAGGGGGGGGGGGGGGCTCGCACTTACTCCCCCCCCGCCCCCTTTCTTTTGTGTACTTCAAACCGAGATTCAGGAGTTGACAAAACACCAAACCGATTTAGACTTCGCAACACTGCGTTTGCTTTGTTCCAATAAGTCAAACGTACACACCAGCCAGATTAATCAAATTTCGTTTTCCTAATTAACAGATATCGAATAGAAAAAGAGCGACTCGACCCACAATTTGTGGCTCTATTAAAAATTAACACCTCAACTTATTTACCAACTCACCGTTCTCGGCGTATTAATACGCGTGTTTGACTCGAACAATTATCTCGTTCTGTCGCCCACAATGAATGTTCCCAAATACCGTTTTCATTAGCGCCCGGTTAAACTTATGAAACGACTCAGCAACTTTGGCTCGTCGATTGGCTGATGCCACGCATGCTAAAGCCGAGCGAAAAAAAAAAAAAAGAAAAGGCACGAAAAACGTTGACTCCCGAGACATCGGATGAGCTGGTGAATTACGACCGGCCGGAAGGTGTTTGTATGTTATCTTTTGTAGCTTTTGCTAGCGAGGACTCTCTGTACGAAGCCGTCCGTAATGAAATCCGCGAAGGCAGAATGTAAGCGCGTTCGCCTGCTCGCAAGACGACTCTGCCAAGTGTAGGCGTTATTTCCCTTGTGTGCTGTCTGGATTGCATCAGGAAGAATGTGTGTGTGTGTGTGTGTGTGTGTGTGTGTGTGTGTGTGTGTGTGTGTGTGTGTGTGTGTGTGTCGTGTGCGTGTGCTGTGTGTCGTGTGTGTGTGTGCGTGCGTGTGTGTGCGTGTGTGTGCGTGTGTGTGTGCGTGCGTGTGCGCGTGTGCGCGTGTGTGCGTGTGTGTGTGTGTGCGTGTGTGTGTGTGTGTGTGTGTGTGTGTGTGTGTGTGTGTGTGTGTGCGTGCGTGCGTGCGTGCGTGCGCGCCTGTGTGTGTGTGAGTTTTTACGCTCTATATCTATTGTGGTTGTTTTTATTGCATCTCTTTTTCTCTTTTATTTTCCTTTCCCTTGCTATGACGTAGCCGATGTCACGTTTAGGCTGATAACTTATATATATAAGGCACATTATCTATATCCTCTTTCTTCTTTCTTCCCTTGAATGGATCTGACTTACAATTCCAGTAACAAAATACTGTCAA
The DNA here is from genome assembly GCA_037355805.1 of Ixodes ricinus. Classification (NCBI taxonomy): domain Eukaryota; kingdom Metazoa; phylum Arthropoda; class Arachnida; order Ixodida; family Ixodidae; genus Ixodes; species Ixodes ricinus. The sequence continues at coordinate 21,281 of JAZHYW010025767.1, read as the reverse complement.
TCACAAAGCTTTTTTGTTGTTGCTAGTTTTTTGTTTTGTTTTTTTTTCCGCTGAAGAAGGAACAAATTTACGAGTATCTGCATAACCCCATCATACCCTCGTGATAACACATTTAAATCGTAGCACAACAAAAATGCACAGAGATAGTTCGCGAAGTGATTTCTCGAACACATCTTTCGTTATTTCAAGACGTCTGAATTTCTGAAGGCAGCTGCGAGAGGCAACCGATGTTCCCACGCCTGTGTGCGGCGTGTTTAAGCGCACACCATTATGCCGGCGGTAGCGTGCCGACGGAGGAAGCGCGAATTACTTCCCGTCTTGGCGTAATTTGTTTTTTTAATATCGTGTTTTTTTGTTTTTTTTTCTTCGCGGGTTTTTGGACCCCCGATTTTGCGAACCAACAGAATTTCCGCGTACTACTACCACGTGAGAAAAATCTATGGCATGTTTCGTTCAATTTGAGCTGACTCACGCCACGTTAAGCGACAAATTTGTTGCACCTTGTGTAGAAGTTCTCAGGCGTATGTTACTTTGGAATTTGTTCATTTACCCTCACGTTTTTTTCCTTTAAAAATAAACGGCATGTTTTTTTTTTCTTTTTTTAAGTGACGGGAGTTTCTTATTGCTGGCGCATTCCGCGTTCTGTTTATGGAAGTGGGAAGCCCACGCAGCACAATGTTTTGTTTTTCAATAGCAGATAGGCTACACCAGGCAAAACAGGAAAGAAAAACTCCTTGCAGGAGTGTTATATATGCCCTTTACCTAAACACTTTCTTTTTCTTTCGCTTCAGCTTTTGTAAAACTGAAAACAAACAACCTGTTTTGGGAAAAAGCGGTACTTCGTTATATAATAATTTTTTTTTGTTTCTTTTGGGGGGAGGGGAAAATAATGAAATTAATTTGTTTTTATTAACTCGTACGTCATCTTGTAAGACCGTGCGCTTACGTCCCAGTCCGACTATAGTTCTACAATACTGGTTTGTTTACTGCCGAAACAACTAAGCGGTGAATAGGTGACCCGAGACATCTCCTGCAGCACCTTGTGTCCACAAGCATATGTGCTCTCTTGGTGGTAACTTGGCGATCCTAAAGCATAAAAACTCTACGCACCAACAGCTTCCGAGAGGCAAGAGCTTATTATGTTTAAAAACTTATTGCATCCTGATTGCTTCCTCGCCCTGTGTTATCATTGTCTAATGCCGCAATTTGATTGGTTGCGTCGCCCTATGTTTCCTGAGCCGTCAGTGACCATATATATGGACAACGAGGTGTACTCGACGTGTTCCGACCAGAGCAGCTTATTTGCGCTCTAATGAAATGAGACTCTGACATGGAAGTCAAATCAGTTGCATAGATAGACGACTCGAGGCACTGTATAGAGGTCTTTAGTGATCACATGCACGAATGGGGCACTGAACGCGCTCGGTAACTTCGGTACGAGTGTCCAGTAGAGGGCTTCTGGGTCAGGGACATTTTAACAATTCCTGTGTATGACACAGGCCCTGCTAGCTTCCTAAAGCAGCGAATGAGCGTATGCTGGGCTGTGGATTTGTTAGCACTGTGATGGCGTATCAAGGCTATTATTCACGACTCGTCATCAAAGCGCGTAATGAAGAAAAAAAGAAAAAAGTGTCCTACGTCGACAAGAGCCGCGTTGTGTGAAGTAAAACTTCGCGGAATTTAGCTGCCAACACGCGTTCAGCCGCAATTCGCAATTTCAGAGGAGGCGAAATACATGTGTTCTGTCTCCATTGTAAGTGGGCGATTTTGAAGGTAATCTGCATCTGACGTAAGAAATTTAACGCTAGTTCTACGATAGTAATTACATATAATGCCAGTCGGTACAACGTAAACGGCTTGAAATGGGAATCGACACTTCCCACTGATCATTGTCTGACAACGTAGTGGGCGCTTCTTTATCCTAAGGTTATAAGTCCCACAAACCACGTTCACGTTCATAATAAACACTGAAGCGCTAAGGGCATGGACAAGTGAAATACGTAGACATGACAAACTCTTGTCCTGTCTTCATCTTTCCCTTGTCTTTGCCCTCGGCAATTCAAGGTTCATTGTGTATCATCAACTCGACCAGAAGATCATTTTGGTTTGCTTCCACGAGAATATAGAGGCCATGGTCATTGACGAAAGCGCCGATGGATGTGTGAGCATGCCCTCCATCCCGGTCAGCAACAAAGAAAGGCAGTTTTTGCAGTGTGGAATGTCGTCGCTAAGGGAAATAACAGGGTTGGGGCGTTAGAGGTGTTAGGTGGGTTGAGGTGAGGGGGAAATGTGCAGTGGTTCATAAAGTAATTTAATTTATTGGGAACATTTTATGTGCAGATTAAGAAGAAAAAAAGGGGCGGGATACGAATTTGGATTAAGGTGATGAGGAAGTTAAAGTCACAATTGACAGTCAGCGGTGTGTCTGTCCGTCTCTTCCCTCTGTGTTTCTGTCCCTAACGTTTTACCTGACCTTTTTTTTTTCATCAATGTGCCAACAAGCTTAACTTCAGCCAGTTATTTAGTCATAGGAACTGTCGTTTAAGGTTTCTCACGGACAACCTGGCGCTTGTTTTTGTACTTATGCAGTAGAAGAAAAACCAAGGAAACACTACAACTCCACCCGGCGTCAACGACTTTGCCATGGTTAACGTAATTCTCGCAGCATTCCAAGAAACATTCATAGCGTACAACGTTGTCAGAACTATTCTTGCGCGAGCGTGCGGCTTCGCCTGGTGTTTTCTTTCGCTAGACAGCGCATGCGAATGAGACGCAAGACAAACTCGTGTGCTCTCGCAAAAGTGCGGGGCTACAGCGCTGTGGAAGCCAAGTGGGCTCTAATCCTTAAAAGTTGCTTCTGCTTGCACTGCACGAGTTAGCGCGAAAGACCAGCGCCATTCCAGGCTTCAAGTCTGCAAGCATAGCCTTCTCTCTCATTAAAACTGAAAAAAAAAATCGAAAAACGAAGCATAGCTTTGTTCCTCACCGCAGCATGTGAGACCACTGGGGCTGAATAGCGCATTGAGCAAACAGACATCAAGTCACTGGAAGTAATCGGCTTGCCCCGGAAGTGAGCGTTTGACACGCTTTTCAACTTTTCCCCGAGTGCTGGTTCGAACAGAGTTCAGCTCGCTGGGTGTTTTCATGTCATATCAAGGAAGCCTGCTTGTTGCGCAAACAGACCCGAGAACGGTCTCCTGGAAAGCCATTCGATGTTCAAATTTTGAGATTCTAGTTTATCAAGTGTGCAGATGTTTCACGTTCAAATTGCTTATTCTCAAGATTTAATTCAAAACTTTAGTTATTAAAACCCCACAGAAAAAAAAATGGATTCAAATATTGACTGAATGCACTAGGAAGCCCAGTACACGCCCGACTTCCGGCACAAGCATCGAACTTCCGGGGGCCTCTCTTGCGCTGCAGGTTCGGAGCGCAGCTATGCGCCACGACTAGAGGCTTGGAGCGGCGGTGCTTGGAGCAAAGAATATCAACAAGCGCTCCTGCTTTCACGCAGAAAACTAGCACGCCTTCCTGTCGACGAGCATTATAAAGCTGTCGCCCCATAATTTACGACATCGTCGTAATATAAGAGAAGCTATGATAAAAATAAGAACTGAAACCTCACTCTTTTTCCTCGTTCTGGAAGATAAATACTGGTATTGGTCACATGCTTCTACGAAACGTCATATAATTATACTCGGGGTATCACTTTAATCAGTCCGAAAACGAAATTGAAGTACCCTTTTAGCAACTCAGGAAAGTAACGTCTCCAGTGTTTTGAGAAAGGGGCTTTATTTCTTGTATATTTTGTGGCTGCAGAAAAGCAAAAGCAGCAGCTAGAAATGCTTCGCGACGTCCCATTATTTTTGTATGAGACAAGGCGGTCGATCGATATCTGCCGCACCGATAGAATCTTTTTGTTGCAGTAAATGTTTATAGTCTGGGAGATGGGGCCCCGAGAATCGAGCAGTAGAGTGGAGTTCTCAAGGAACAGTAAATTGCCACCTGAACCAAGGTTTAAGAGCCAACACGTCAGGCAGCTGATGCGGCCCTGAGACCGAGAATTCCGGCAATGCCATAATAACGAACAGAAACAGCAAGGAGATAAAAGTAGAAGACACTTCTTTTAGATTCTCTCCTGACGATAAACAGTGACAAGAAGAAGCTTTCAATTTCTTTCTTGGGGCTTCGCGGGCTTTTTAGGTGATTTATTTACGGATCTAAACCTTTGGCAAACGATGGCTTTTTTTGTCTGATACTCTAATAACAAACAAACAAAATATATGGGGGTTGGCAGTTTCACTACCATCGCTATTTTGTAAAGTATGGTTGCCGTAATGTTTGTTTCCTCTCTCTCTCTCTCTCTCTCTTTTTTTATATATATATATATATATATATATACGCTCAGGGTGATTATATATTTTTTTAATCACTTACGTGGTTGTTGATGAAAAGAATGTCAGAAGGTTTTCGCTGCCGGCGAAAGATACGACCGCACTCGCCATTTCGAGAAGACATAGGGCAAAACGGTATTTTCTAGGAGCGAAGGAATCCCACCATCCGTTGTCGTCTGATGAATTGAATTCGCTTTAGATAGAAACAAGCTGAGGTAAAACGTTTTGTTTTTGTGCCGTTTTGTCTGCGAAGAAAAAGTCTGAGGGGCGTTTTACTGATGCTGCGGAGTAGTTTTGCAAATTTGGCATTCCTTTCATGGTAAAAGAAAATGGTATAATTTAGAATAAAATCCCACAATTAAGGCGGATCCTTCAACCAATTCTAAAATTTCCAATAACCTCTATCTCCTGAGTTCTATAATGCACGGAATGCAGTATTTAGAAAGCGACCGTTTCAATTTGTTTTGAAGACATTAAACAGTCGTTTCAGAAAATATAATTTATATACCTATATTATTAACAATTTAATATCACATGAAGTCAATTTCGACGCTAGATTTTGCGGGAAAACAGAATTGGTGTTTAGGTAGCGCGATGTCTGATTCCCCGCTAAATTTAACGGGGAAATGGATGGACGGACGGATGGACAGACAGACAAAATATTGGTTAAAAAGCATTCCACGCATCAAAACACTCGCTGGCGGCTCAGCAACTCAAGAAAGAGGCTTGTTTCTTCGCCGATATGTGACATTAAAGCCGGAGTCACACTGCTTATACAGTCAAACCCGTTTATAACGAACAACAGGAAACGCTACGATCAGTTCGATATAGCAAGTAGTTCGATATAGCGAAAACCATTTAAAACGAACTTTCTCGATGCGTTCGTTGTAAGGCCGAGAGCTTCTTTCTTTCTCATCTCTTCACTTCCACCTTGTAACAACGCGCTGTAAAGTTTTTTTTTTTTGCTTGCGTGCAGAGCTTTTTTTAATTTTCTCTTCTGAATCGCTACTTCTCGCTCAATTTTGTTTGCAACTTGAGCTTTGGAAATTTTCTTTCTTTCCTAGTTCTTTTTTGGGGGAAGGGACAGGCTAGAAGACGATTGTTTGTGCGTTTTTGAAAGACTTCCCGGCGGGAAATGTTCGATATAGCCAATACGTTGTTCGTTATAAAAAGTACTTTTTACATGCATTTTTATTTAAATTTTCCGCGAGTTCGATATCGACAACAATTTGCTGTACGTGGGTTCGTTCTAAACGGGTTTCACTGTACATCATACAAAAGACAGTCTGCATCGGGGTGTAAGATAGACCGGTGGGGAAACGAGAGCCAAATGAGCGACCGGATTCTGTCCCCCTCGGTTTTCTCTTTTTCTGTGGCGCCATCTATGTGGAGCACCGGGAACTCCCACTCCGGGTGGGCGACCGGTGGCGACCGGCTAAACTGACGGAGATGGTTTCTCGTGGATTTTCAATGGAGGACTGTCGTGCTCTCGGTTTATTTTGCGCACTCTCCCATAGAGTTCCATGCAAATCCGATTCCGATTTTTTTCCTCTCGCCGCAGCGCCATCTGTCGCAAATTAGGGGTACTCGCAAGCAGACGAGTACACAATCCGATCACGGCGCTGCGGTAGGCTTCTATGGGCCGTTTCCCCACCTGTCTATCTTACATCTGATCTGCATACAGATTTGAACGCGAGTCACCGCAAGATTCGTGCTTCGAACGCCGCGTGGCAATGAGTTCAAAAAGAAACTTGGCAGGCGGCATTCGAACCACGGATACTGCGGTGACTCGTGTTTGTAGACTGTGTTCTTTTGTATGATATGGATGAGCAGTGTGACCCCAGAACCGTATATGTAGAGAGTTTGGCCATTCGTTGGGAAGTATAGGAGACAAATGAGGAGGCGCCATTGGCCGAAAGCGGGCTGGGCGTGTTCAAGGGCGTCTTCAGAAATTCGAATGTGACCAATCAGAAGCCGGAAATAATACCCTGGCGGTGGTCGCGAAAAACAAACCTGATAACTGCATTGGAGTAACTCTCGATGACTGAAAATATGGTACACGTGACGTTTCAATCACGCTCATCCAAAATGATAATGGAAGAGTGCGACTAGCGGAACGATCGACATAATCCGTACGCCCAGCGCCGAGGGCCGGTAATCTGCCGTCCGAGCGGTCACACTCTGTCCGAGCAAAACAGAGTTGAGCGGTGCATTCGTTTCTTACATCTTTCTGCATGATCATGATCAAAACAACACGTGCACCCTATTTTCAACCACAAAGAGTTACTATACTTCACTCTTACGCGCTTATTAAAACCATTTACGAACATAGACGCCTCCAATTGACCAAACTCTCTACGTGACACTGCCAGGATGGCATTTTTACCGTCACTGTTCTTCCAGACGCTGTTCCTGTCAACAAGCCTCTTTCTCGGAGACGCCGTTCCAACGTCGTCATTCCCCGGAGTAAATCTGCGCCCGCGACCAGCCGACGATCATCCAACATTCCTGCCGATACTGGACGCATCGCTGCAATCCGGCTGGCAACCATCGGCGACGTCGACAGCGATAACAGAGTGGCGCCTATATAAGGAGAAGCCATTCACCAGTCTGCCGGGGCGTGACACTGTCAGGATGGCATTTTTACCGTCACTGTTCTTCCAGACGCTGTTCCTGTCAACAAGCCTCTTTCTCGGAGACGCCGTTCCAACGTCGTCATTCCCCGGAGTAAATCTGCGCCCGCGACCAGCCGACGATCATCCAACATTCCTGCCGATACTGGACGCATCGCTGCAATCCGGCTGGCAACCATCGGCGACGTCGACAGCGATAACAGAGTGGCGCCTATATAAGGAGAAGCCATTCACCAGTCTGCCGGGGCGTGACACTGTCAGGATGGCATTTTTACCGTCACTGTTCTTCCAGGTGAGCTACGTGAACAGTTACACCTACCGTTCGAGTAACTACTGTCTGCTTGCGGTGTCATGCCCCTTTGACCACCAAAGTGCTAGAAAGCGTGTTATTGCCTTTTGTTTGCGCGGTTTACTCATGGTGTTATGCAACTTTGATGACCTAAGTGGTAGAGAGTGCCTTTTTGCTGTCTTTTTGTCGTTTCTGGATTCTCTTTCTCGCGCCGGAGGCTTGCTCTGGCAGGAGATATTGAGTCCAACCCTGGGCCTGACACCCGGAGCACTGACGTTCAGACAACAATCCTAGCGACCGTAAAACGTATCGAAGAAGGCCAGAGTGAAATTCTCACAGAAATAAAAAAGCTAAAAGATAAGCAGAAAACCACGGATTCTAAAATGCAGCTGTTATGCGACAAAGTGAACGAAATTGAAGCCGAACTCGCCCGACTCAAAGCTCAGGATGTTCCTTCGGCTACCGAAGTTAATCCATTGTTGGAATCCCGGGTAAACGCCGTACATGCGAGATGCGACGACGCAGACAACCGGCTGCGTCGTTGTAATCTCTTGTTTTACGGAATCGCGGAAGCACAGAATGAAACATGGGCAACGTCCGAGGCGAAGGTTCTCGAATTTTGCAAAGACCATCTCAAGCAAACAATAGATTCCGATTGTGTCGAGAGGGCCCACCGCCTCGGACGATTTTCTACAGGCAAAACTCGGCCAATAATTGTGAAATTCTCACGATTCAAGGACAAAGAGCGGGTCTTAAACTCGGGTCCACTGCTAAAGGGCACGCCTCACGCCGTGGGCGAGGATTTTTCTTTGAGCGTTCGCATTGCTAGAAGAAAGCTACTCCAATTTGCCAGGAAAAAAACAGTGCTTTTAAACTTACGTACAACAAATTAAAGATGGATAACAGTGTATTCGTGTATAATCCCGAGTCCGATAGCGTAGAAAGGATGACAAGATAGCTAATAAATAAACAGTGTCCTAGATCCATTCCTTCAAAGCCTTCTATGCCAAAGACTACGGATGACTGCCCCCAGTTTCACTACTTTTTACTAACATCCGCAGTGTCATCGCGAAACATGATGCACTTTCTTCCTACGTATATGATAACGAAACGGACGTGATCATCCTAACTGAAACTTGGCTTAAACCTGACGTACTTGATAAAGAAATACTTAATACAAGTTCTGATTTTAACATTTATCGCCGCGATAGAGAGGGTAAGAGAGGAGGTGGTGTGCTGATTGCTGTCAAGAAGCACATCCCTTCATGTATAATACGACGTGATAAGAACCATGAAATTTTGTGGGTATGTGTTCACACCTCCTTCAAGAAAAGTATAATCTGCGCTTGCTATAGACCACCGAATAGTGACTCATCTTTCTGCGATTCATTTCATGATAACTTGGCGTGTATTCATCATGATTATCCAAATTCTGACTTGTTTATATTAGGCGATTTCAACTTCCCTGGCATCGACTGGTCATTACTTACATCCCAAGATAAATATGAAATAAACTTTCTAGATATATGCCTGAATTTTACCCTTACGCAAGTCATTGATTTTAACACTCGTGGCGACAACATTCTAGATCTAGTTTTAACTACTGCGCCCGATGTGATGGGGCCTTTGAACTGCAGTGATGGGCTTAGTGATCATAAAATAATAAATATTAGTTTATACTTATCCGCACCAGGAAAGCAACGCACTACTAAGCTCATAAGAGATTACAGCAAAGCTGATTACAACACAATTACCAAAAAGCTTTCAACCTTTTTTTCCTCTTTTAATATCGGCTTTCAAGACCGTTGTGTTGAAACTAACTGGAATATGTTCAAAAATAAGCTCCTTGAATTAATAGACATCCATATCCCTCTCATTTCCATTCATTCGGACAGTGATAAACCTTGGTTCAATAAGGCATTAAAAGTTATTCGTAATAAGAAAAAGAGGGTATTTAAAAAGGCTAGAAAACTCAACTCCGATGCGATATGGGCTGAGTACGCTTGCTGCGAAAAAGAATATACAGATTGTTTAAATAAATCGAAAGAAAAGTACTTCAACGTTGATCTTCCTACTTTGCTGGTAAACAATCCAAACAAATTTTGGAAGAACGTATCACCAACTGACCATCAGAGCAAAATATCACTAATTAGCGATTCTGGCCAACCCATACCGGACGCCAGCTGCCCAACTGCACTCAATAATTTCTTCACATCGGTTTTCACAGCTGAAAATCTTGACAACGTCCCATTAGTACCAGAGGTAGATTACCCTTTTATGGAGCCCATCTCTATTTCGCCGGCAGGCATCTCAAAACTTATTAATGACCTCAAAATTTCAACATCCGCAGGAATTGACAATATTAACTCCAAAATATTACGAAATACCGCTGACATTTCATCCAATATACTGTGCTTACTTTTTCAACAATCATTATCTACTGGTTCTATTCCCTCCGACTGGAAGATCGGGAGGATCGTTCCGATCTTTAAGGGCGGCGACAAAAGTTCACCTAACAATTATCGTCCAATCTCAATAACAAGCATTGTGTCCAAATTACTAGAACATATCATATTTTCAAACATTGTGCGTCATCTTGAGAAACATAACTTTTTTTACAAATACCAGTATGGTTTCCGCAAGGGGTTTTCATGCGAAATTCAACTGCTTGAATTTACTCATGAAATTCATACTAACATGAACCTTAACACCCAAACAGATGCTATCTTTCTGGACTTCTCCAAGGCGTTCGACCGCGTGCCGCACTGCCGTCTAATATCTAAACTGTCCTCACTTCATATAGACAATCTAACCCTCTCGTGGCTTCGTAACTTCATTTTTCTTAGAAAACAATTCACGACGGCGGGTGATTTTAAATCTGAGTTTGCTGACGTAACGTCGGGGTTCCCCAGGGAACTGTCCTCGGCCCGCTTTTATTCCTAATTTATATAAATGATCTTCCTCTTTCGATAACATCAGGTTTACGTCTTTTCGCCGATGACTGTGTGCTATACAGACAGATTAATAATACTAACGATCAGTTACACTTACAAAATGATATTGACCGGGTAATTAGTTGGTGCCATAAATGGCAAATGACTCTTAACATCGCAAAGTGTAAGCTTGTTCCTTTTACTCGTAAACATACTAATCTCGACTTTGCCTACAGGCTCAGTAACTCGCCCATCGGTTCTGCGTCTGCTTACAAGTACCTTGGCGTCGAGCTAACCTCAGATCTTTCTTGGGTTTCCCACATTAACACAATAACTGCTAATGCATCCCGAACCCTGGGCTACCTAAAACGTAATCTGAAATCTGCTCCACCTCACCTCCGCAAACTAGCCTTTGAAACGTATGTTCGCCCCAAGTTGGAGTATGCTTCCTCCATTTGGGCCCCACACCAATCCTACCTAATTAAACACATTGAAGCTATTCAAAATCGAGCAGCACGTTTTATCTCATCCTCGTATTCTCGCTACGACAGCGTTTCATTAATAAAATTAAACTATTCTATCCCTGCCCTTGAAACCCGACGCAAGACTTCTCTATTATGCCTAATCCATAGAATGTATTACTCCAATCAAGGAACTTCACTTCTTGAACCTACTAACAAAGATTCACGTACTTTTAACTCTAAAAGCTTCAAACGCATTTTTGGGTCTACACAGTCATTTAACAGCTCATGCTTGCCTCGCGCCGTTAGACTTTGGAACGATCTTCCCGAAGATGTTGTCAGCATTTCAGACCTAACAAGATTTCGCTCGCAATTAACAACCATTTTCATAGAGTAAGTTTCATAGTTCAACTCATAGTCGTAACCTGTTGGGTGTTTGATGCCATTTGCAAAGTATAGGTGCGAGATACCTTTTGCAAGCTGATGTGCTGGATGTTCTGTCGTGATGATTGAAGTTATGTATCAGCTAATTGTGCAGTCGGTTTTCGTCGTATAAAATGCAATTTTTGCTTTCTGTTGTACAGTCGATATTTTACCTTTATTCATCTTATAAAGTGTGACTTTTGTGTTGGGGGTTTTATACTCGTACTTACGAATGCGTGCATTTTTTTGTACTCTGTGTATCTAACCTGCCTCCACCCAACCCTCCCCCCCCCTCATGTAATGCCGAAAGGCCTTTGAGGTATTGTGAATAAATAAATAAATATACGGCTCTGTGTGACCCCGGCTTTCGAGCTGTGAGCAAGTGGTCATCAATCCAAAGTCGTATGTCTAGATTCTTGACAGTTCACATAATGAAACATTATAAAAATATAGAGATAATATTAACGTTTTTTTACCACTCTGAACTTATGTAACAGTCGCGTTAAACGCGCATGCGCTTTGTTTCATATTTTATAAAAAGAGCTCGTCAACACAAGTAAGAATACACGGGCAAAAAAAAAGTACCTAGGATCCTTCTTTACCCACAAAGTCGTCTTTCCTTTCAACCAAATGCTCCTGATTCAAAGCAGAATGTAACGTTTTTTACCACTTTGAACTTATGTAACAGTCGAGCTAAACGCGCATGCGCTTTGTTTCATATTTTATAAAAAGAGCTCGTCAACACAAGTAAGAATACACGGGGAAAAAAAGTACCTAAAATCCTTCTTTACCTAGAAAGTCGTCTTCCCTTTCAACCAAATGCTCCTGATTCAAAGCAGAATTTGGACATTTGCTTTATATTTTAGTCGACCACAAACATAACTTATTTCGGCACGCTAAGTAAATAGACAATTTTCAAAAGTTCGGGCCATCACCTCTCCGCCGTTGCTTGACCACGTGCTCTGAGTATGTATACCTGGACACAAGTGCCGCGTCATCATTCGGCGATGACTCGGATCTAGCCACACGCTCGTGTCCAATGGATGGATGGATTTATATTAATGGCTATACCCTTTGTAATGGGCGTTAGGCTTGCGCCACCTAGCCTTAGTCAAGAAAGACAAAGCAATGGTGACCGCCAATGTTGCTCCATGGGCTTTTGAAAAAAAAGATGTATTGACGGCGCTAAAACCGCGATTTTTTTCAATTCAAATTCAAATTCAATTCAAATTCGTTTCTTTTGCCACAAACGGTACATTTGTGACAGGGGCGCTAAACAATAAAATCAGTTGCTGGATTTGACGCCGGAGACTACCGACTTGCGAGCACTGCCTCCGCGAAGCATACACCGCCATTTTATTTCATCATATTAAGCCAGAGGCTATATGTTTCCGAATACGAAATATATCCCGCAGACTACCTCATTTCACTCGTCTTCCTTTTCTTTCTTTTTTTTTTTTTTTTTTTTTTTTGCTTAGACGGGAAAAGAGGAGGGAAGGGGTGTAGGTCGTTTTTTACGTTATGAGGACGGAACATAAATAATCGAACGCAAAAATCAATATTCCGCCGACGCAGAGCCGTCGTGTTCTACCGATGTAGCGTCAGCGACGCTAGGATCAAGGTTGCTTCAACGTTCGCGCAAAATCGGGCGTTATGCTCCGCGGCCTCCTTGTGCCCAGCAAGGTTTTCGCTGTCGACGAGTCCGCGACGCGTAGTCGACCAGACGAGGGCGCTGAACCGGGTGCGCGATTGAACGCGCCCCTCTGAGGAAGGTGCCTCCTCATATAAATGCAAATTAGCCGAGAACCGAGGAAACGTCCCTGAGCGGTAAACAGGGCACCAGCGTGCAAGCCCGGCGAGCTGCCCCCTGTCCAAGCTTTTTGTTTTCCTCCGACGCTTCTTGCGTTGCTCAACACTCTCGAAAATGTTTGTGAGCTGACTTTCCTATGGAATCTGGAAAGGACAAATCACGGCGAACTATAGAAGAAGAATCGCAGCAAAAATGATGCTCAGAATACGACTAGATTTTGAAAATGCGATACGCGCAGAGACAAAGAGCAAGCGAAACCTCATGCCTATTGTCTCTGCACAAATTGTTTTTGTTGTGTTTTCTTTTGTAGTTTAATAGTTTATTGATTATTGAGTGATGTCATTTTTTGCAATCCTTGTGTTTTTTGCTGTGATGGGCTGTCTTTGCGTTCTGTAGGGAAGTCGACTCATATACGTTTATTTAGAATGAAGGGTGCTCGGAGTAGTAGTACACATCAGTGAAGGTAATTTGAAAGCACGATATGCTTTTTGGCGGAACTCCTAATTTCTAAAGTTTGTACGCTTCTTAATTTCGTAAATTTGTCGCTCCTTGAAAACTGCATTCCGTGTATAGGACTCTGGTTGTAAAGGACGCTAGAAAGTTTTTTTTATATATATTAGTGTGCGCTAATGTACAAGTATATTCACTCAGCGATGAAGAAGGTGTTAAAATCCGTGCTGCGAGTCTTGCAACAGAGTTTCTTTGAAGTTGATACATATACTGGGTGAAACAAGGAGACGGCAGGCTCTTTAAATCGGCCGGAAAATTCGGTTTCTTAACCTATCGCGCTACGACTTTGTGCAGCGTTGCCCACAGATGGTGCATTTTTTTTGTAAAATTTTCAAAGAACGAACTTACCTGAGAAAAAAGTAAAGAAAGAAAAAGGCTTAGCTCCTATGGAAACGCAGCGACGCCACCGGTCTGCAAACAACACGGCGCCGTTTCGCACGGGAGACAAGAGATGGCGCAAGCGGTCGCGACGCCAACTGCCGCCATCGAACGAGCAGACGACGCCGAGAGCCGCCGTGTTTAGCAGACAAGGAACTGCAGTTCCTTGTTGTTACCGCGCCTGTTTTTGTTTCTGTGACTGTCGCCGCCTGCGGAACGCGAGTCGCTTTTGAGTCGAAAGGATCGTCTGCTAAAGTGCCGGCTCTCGGCGCCGTATGCTCGTTCGTTGGCGGCGTTTGTTGCGCCATCTCTTGTCTCCCGTGCGAAACGGCGCCGTGTTGTTTGAAGACCGGTGGCGTCGCTGCGTTTCCATAGGAGCTAAGCCTTTTTCTTTCTTTACTTTTTCCTCAGGTAAGTTCGCTCTTTGCAAATTTTACGAAAAAATGCACCATCTGTGGGCAACGCTGCACAAAATCGTAGCGCGATAGGTTAAGAAACCGAATTTTCCGGTCGATTTAAAGAGCCTGCCGTCTCCTTGTTTCACCCGGTATATTCTTAAATCCCTACCGGCCACCTACAAGTAGGAGTGAACAAGCTGAAAAATGCAAGATAGCAATATAATAAAAAAATACAGTCGAGCTGGTGAACTTTCAATGTACGTGAAATACCGAAATTGATATTCCCCCCTCTCTCCTTTTTTTTTTCTTGTTGTTGTTCCTATGTTTTTCCCCGATGTCGCAATCGATGCATGTTCTCCACGCGCAGAAGCCCCTTCAAGCTTATTTTCAACTCCAAGTGAGAATCAATATCACAATTACTTATGTTTTCTTATATCTGTAGCCATCCCTTCGCCATCCGCTTCCTCCCTCCCCCGTCTTTGTGAAATAAACAGGTTTACTTCTAATACTCCAGCCAGATACAATACGAAAACTTGACCAAAAAAAAAATATATATATATAAACGAAGTGAAGAACTCACGGTGAGAAACACCAAACAGCGGAAGTTTAATCAACAGTATCGCCGAGAGACCGGCCCCTTGGCTCCTATGCCACCATGCCCGCTATATACAGGGTGTTTCACGAAAGGTGGACAAATTCGATATTGCGAAAACTACGCGTCGCACCGAAAAATGGCTTGGGTCATTTTGGTCCTGGGCCAGGGACCTTTTTAGGAAAATTATTAAAGTCCAAGATAATTATATTCTTAATTATTTTTGCGTAATTAACTTTGTTATTATTAGGTTTAAGGGCATGGTTTCAATTAGAAAATTGCTCAGCATCGTCAGAAAACACTAAATCAACAAATTGCAAAACGATAGAAGGCACGGGAAGCATTTTACGGCTTTCTGAAAACCGTACAAATTCGACGGGTTTTAAGTTTCGGTTTGTTATCGGAGCGCATCTCCGCACTGGCAGCACCGCGCCCCATGGAGAGATAGTGCAACCAGCCTCTGCTGCGTCGCGCGATGACAGCGCAGCAGAGGTTGGATGCACATCTCTCCACGGGGCGCGGTGCTGCCGGGGCGGGGATGCGCTCCGATAACAAAACCGAAATCTTAGAAACCCGTCGAATTTGTACGGTTTTTCAGAAAGCCGTAAAATGCTTCGCGTGCCTTCTATCGTTCTGCAATTTGTTGATTTAGTGTTTTTCGATGACGCTGAGCAATTTTCTAATTGAAACTATGCCCTTAAACACAACATTAAAAAAGTTAATTACGCAAAAATAATTAACAATTTAATTATCTCGGACTTTAATCATTTTCCTAAGTAGGCCCCTGGCCCACTTAGTACTACTTTTCTTAAATTACGTAAAGTTTGGTATTATCGGCACAAAAAATTTAGAAAAACGGAACAAAACAGGCATCAACATGAGCGCGCGTCCCTCTATACTTTGTTTCACCTTATGCTGTACCGCAGCGAAGGCTAGAAGCGCGAGCTCATAGCGTTGGCAGCCGCTCTTAAGTCACGAGAGCTTGTGCCGCCAAGATGTGCCCCAGAGCAAGGAGCTCGCGCTTGCAGCCTTTCCTGCGGTACATCATAAGGTGAAACAGAGTATAGTTTCCGCAGAGTATAAACATCGCATGCTATAGTAGCCTCGGAACGCCGCCAGGGAGCCAAAACAAAAATGGCACCGCCCGTTGGTCCCAAGCACATGCAGTGATCCGTTTTTTTTTCATTTGAAGGGAAGCAATGCCAAGGATATTAATTCCACTGGGAGCGTTGTTCGGAGACAACGCCCCACTTTATGACACTTTGGTTAATGGCACAGACGTTTCTAGTATGGCCAAATAAGAGGAAATCATTTCAAGGACGGCGACCAAGTGATTGCCGAAGTGCAGCGATTCCTGAACACTCAAAACGAGCAGTTCTAAAACAATGGCCTCCGGCATGTGGTGCATCGCTGAAAAAAGTGGGTAACTTTTGGTGGCGGACATGTAGAGAAAGTCTCAACTCCTACTCGAGTTTGATTGCTGAATCTCTATTCCTTCGTGACAATAATACGAACTTTATTAACGCCCCTCGTATATACATGAGAACGCAATGAATTTTGTCATAGTTACGCAGGCACGGAGCAGGGAACTGTACGAGACATGGAGGAGGGAACTACCAGTGATGACAATGCACAATAAATACCCGACGAGAGAACCCGCGTTTTGTTGGAGTTTTCTTTCATTCTTTCTTAAATCTTTGTTTAGGGTTTTAATGCGCGTCAAACGCCTTTTTTTTTTTTGGAGCTGTTAAGGGATAGTTTTCCTAGGATCGTGTCCCCCGCAAAGAAATGTCGACACAAAACTCTGGTTGCCGCCGTCGCTCATAGATGGTGGTAGCTGTCCAGAGCGTTGTGTTTGCCGGTTGTCCGCTTGCCGCCGTCGCTCATAGATGGCGCAACCTTTCGAGCCCTTCCACTCTGGCTTGCCGACTTGCGGCCGGCCATTACTTCATTCCCACCACAGTACAGCTTTGCTGGTCTTCCTTCTTCACCAAAGTGGAAAGGCTACAAGTTTCTTTTACGCGCTCTTGTTTTTGCGTTTATAGCAGCTTGCCGCGTGCACCGTACGTCACTGGAAAGGTAGCAGTTATCTGCGGACCGGCCGGAACGCTTTGGCGGGCCGGGTCTGGCCCATGTGCGGGGATTGGGAGACCCCTGCTTTAGGTTTATTGCCTCGAGCTGCGTGCTACGGGCAAGCTACATTGGCGACTTCTTCGACATTTAGAACAGAAATCTGCGGCGGCAGGCTCGATCGCGAGCTTTCTTGAGTCAACGCGATATTCACAGTGCCTGGTACCCCAAAAGTCGAAGCCATGGATGTATAGGGGAAAAAACGTCATGAAGATCGCCAATAGAGTTCCAAACGGCGGGCGAGTAGATTTATATAATATTATACAGCCGAAAGTATACCGACCAAAGATACCACTACCCCCACCATCAGTCTAACTGAAAGACAAAAAAAAATCAATATGTATCGTTTATTTTGTTTTTCTCGTGAATTAAATTGCACCGTTTTGTTCGATGCGTGTTAGGGGTTACAAAATGATGTACGCTTCAGCTTCCATCTTTTTTTAAATATATATCTAAGTTTGTGTTTTAGGTTAGAGCCTCGATCAAGTCTTGATTTCCAGTGACATATCTCATGTCCAAGGCAATTTATAGAAATCGCCTACGCGATTTCTATAAAAGTGTGGAAAAAAATTCTGACCGAGTGACTGATTGTTGTTTATCTTTGTGGCATTCGTAGTTTTGCGCCTGTTAGTACTACGAAGTAATATATAAATGAAAAATTCCGACCATGCCATTGATCCTGCTTTACGCACGGAGAAAGTGAGAAGCTCTGATCAGTTTTACATTATTTTACCAAAACCATGTGCTAGAACAAGGGTGTTCTTTTGCGCCATGTAATTCTCGAATGTGCCACCAGCGAACGCGAGCGCGCCCGATGGATTAAAGGCGGCGGATATGAAGAGCCAGGTATTCGGGAGAAAAGCAGAACCGTGTTTTTGTCACCCCAAAAAAGAACAATGCGCCACCGAACGTTCAGTTTCTGCCTAAATGCATCCCAAAGATTCAGAACCTGCATGCCGATATCTGGTTTAAAAATTCTAATCGGTTTTCGCAAATTTTTAAAACAATAAATCGAGACCCGTTTCCGATAGTGAACACCTTTCACCATTATGCATAAAGAGAAAAAAATGAATGCCGTTTACAACTCCCTGTAACGCCGAATTAGAGCGCAGCTCTTGAGGAGGAGGGGAAGGCACGGGGGGGTCACGTGACTGGGGGTGTCACGTGACCTCGGGGGGTCACGTGACCTCGGGGAGGTCACGTGGCCTAGGGGTCACGTGACCTGGGGGATCACATGACCTTATGGTTACGCCGACGCGGACGGCGACGGCGACGCCGCTCAAGCCGGAAACGGGCGCCTAAGAGCTGCGCTCTGAAAAAGAAAGAGAGAGTGAGAGAAAGAGAATAAACTTTATTACACAACTCAAGTACGAGTCGTGTCATCTCGCGCGGCGTCGGCCACCATTTTTGCATTGACAATTTCCAATAATAGCCTATAATTTATAATCAGTGAATCATATAAACGCAATTCCTGGTACTTTGGCCTCCGTGCTTAATCCCGCTAGAGCTATTCGCAACTCCAACGCCCTTTAGATGGCGGGACAGTAGTTGATCCCAGATGGTGGAAGAGACGGGAATAGATTTCTGTAATGTGCGTGCTCACTGATGCTGGTCAGTGTGCTTAAATTAATTAATTTGGCTTCAAATGCTAAAAGATTAGAGCACGAGCGTATCACAGGTGTCGGACATTTGATGTGCGTTAGAAAAACGAGCATGCTTTCTAGAAGTTCAGGAAACATAACGGAACTTGCGAGTCTTTGTGGAGGGCGTGCGCGTTCCGAGCGCCGGTCACGTCATCGTGTGCGGTAAAATATATTTGTAGGTGGTGAAAATATTGCGGTGTTTGCGATGTGCCTGGCCACCATGAGCCGTACAGTGTGACCGTCAAGCTGCTCTAGAACAGCGTTCACAGAATCTGTGTCAGGCTCACAGCTCATTACACACCTTCGCGGTTTTAGCGCATTGCAACGCTGTGATCATCCTGCGCCGTGGTTGCTAATAGGCAGTTTTGGCATAACGTAACTGCAGGCTACCGTAAGATGAGGCATTGCAACCAGAAGTTTGGGCTGCACCTTTTGAAGCGTAATTTTCAGCGCGCGCCATAGCGTTGGCGTGCCTACGGTTGCCTGCGGTAACGCAGTGCAAGAACTGCATAAAAACGCCTTCGTCATGTTTAGGGGTTTTATTTATTGCTTTCTCAGAATAAATATTCAACCATAGAGCATTCTTACACCTGTGTACCGTTATTCGCATCGACGTGACCCGCCTCGCCAGAACTGCCGTTCTAAGCACACCTCACGATCGGACCCACAGACGCACTTAAAAATGCTACGAGCATTTCTTTATTTGCCTTTGTAATTAACTGAAAGCAGGTACGCGTAGTCTGTCTTCTAGAAGTGCTTGGAGCAAACTGTCGATGTTCCTTGTCACGGCCTTTCGGTGCATAAAATGCAAACCCATTCCCGATGCATGCCTATCGCTCGATACACCGTTGCGCGAGCAGTTCTCTCCTACTTTCTCGAAAGAATAGACTTTTCGTAAATCGTACGCAAAAGCTTTGTACTACTTGCGGGAGCTTTTGCCGTCATATTGAGCACAGATTGTGCTGGCGACTGCAGGACCCGAAATCCGCAGCGGTATGCGATCTACGAAAAGTCCCATGAAATGAGACATCCCGGTCTCTTCGTGCAACGCTCTTGCGAACCGGGCCACAATTCCTAGTTTAACGCCCTCGGTTTTCTCGTGTACTCTTGTCGAAAATCCACCCCTGTAACGGCCATAGGCCAACAGTACCAATAAATAAATAAATGAAAACTGAATGATGAACGAACACTTCGACCAGAACAACAGCACCAAGGCCGACAGTCCCTGCCGCGGTCTCCGCATCCGTCCCCGCTTGTCTGGTTCTTCGTTCGTCCGCAAGAGGGCGAGCGACGGGCTGGAGTTGCGAATACATTTTAGGGAAGATCGAGAGTTCAGCGACCCGTAGTTTAGTTTTGCGGTGAGAAAAACGTGGCTCTCTTTTCTCCGAAATACCCGGTGTTTTTATTTTATTTTTTGTTTTGTTTTAAGAACTGTGCGAAGTAAAAAACGTAGACGCACTGGAAGGTTTCATTTGATAAAAAAGTAAACCTTATATGTCAAGACCGGTTATAACGAAGTCGGTTACAACGAAATAGCGGCTACTGCGAAGCGATCACGATTTTCCATTCCCTTTTGCACTTCGTCGCATCGAAATCGGTTACAACGAAATAGCGCATATATCGAAGTGATTTCCGATTCCCGTTGACTTCGTTATATCCGGTCTCGACAGGAGTGTTAAAATTCTTGCCTCCTCTTCTTTTTAACTTTTGTGCAAATAAGATACCACATTGACTATGTTGATGAATGGGAACTGGGGGAGAGGAGGAAACAGGGACGCCAGAACACCGAGCACTGGTTGGAATGATCAGTCGGTAGTCGCGAGGCTAGCTGCCTCTCATCTCTACTCGACCTTGAACGCGTTCGAACGCGAACGTGCACCATCCGACGCCGGCGTTCAGCGTTCGAACGCGTTCCAAAAGTGAGTAGAGACAGGGACAGCCAGCCTTTCGTCCACCTACTCATCATTCCAACCAGTGCTCAGTGTTCTGGCTTTTTCCGCGTGCTCTCGTCTCCCCCTCTCCCTCAGTTTATGCCGGTATCTTTATTTATTAGCTTGCATATATCGCTGGATTAAGGCAGGTTACATATTTGAATATTCTTACTTTTATGTAACTTTTTAATAAGCATTCTGAAAATACGAAGGAGAATTTAAATTGTACTGACAAACTCTCCCCCCCCTTTTTCCCCTAGTAAAAAAAAACGAAATAAATCTTATTTAGTAGTTTTTACGGTTCCGCCACCGTAATCAACCCATTTTTTAAATATTTCTCGTTTATTGGTTGGATTCTGTTGTTTCAACTTCTACCAGGCCGTGATTCATGCTGTACAGTGTAACCAAATCAATGAGTGCGACACGCGTACGTTACTTCCCGACACGATATTTCTCGATATAATTTCTAAACATTTTTTTTTCTCAAAGAAATCAGTAACTTCTTTTCTCTCTCAGCTTTTTCTTAACCCTGCAGCCCGAGCAGCCAACTACGCAGTCACATAAAGAGAAGCAGATCGCGGCCTATAATGGTCATACCCTTCTCGCGATTTCTTCTTTCACTTTCTATATCGACTCACGCCCGATCTCAATGGCGGCAGAGCGACAATAAAACGTTCGAGTAGATCGTTTTAACGGCTCATATATAGCGACATCCAATTAAGATGCAACAGGGAGTGTGTCAGGTTCTTTATGATA